>SJYO01018169.1:25310498-25396557 GCA_006410555.1 Capra ibex | reverse complement strand
CTTTTGATGTCCGGTTATAAAGTAACGTTACCACTTACCTTAACAAAGGAATTAAAGAAAAAGATGAAAGAGTAATAAGCACATATCCTTACGTTACCTAAAGACACACAACCGAAATAGGGTCCCTACGTTCCTAAGAAGTTATAGGCGTTTAGTTAGTTACATTAAGTGGTGTAATTGTTTAACTTTTTATTTTTGGTATACTAATAGAGTTATCTACGTCTCTTCCGGAAACTGTTTTAAGTTGTAGGTAAATACTATTTTTGAGAGGTCTTTCGTCCTTATCTTCCTTGTATGGAGTTGTATTATTTTCGATATATACTGTTTGGGTGTCGTTTGTAATAGGAGTTACCACTTTTTAACTTTCGTAAAGGGGATTTCAGTCCTTGTTCTGTTCCCACAGGTGAAAGTGGCGATGATAAGTTGTATCAAGACCTTCAAAACCGGTGTCGTTAGTCTCGTCTTTTTCTTTATTTTCCTTAGGTTTAACCTTTTCTTCTTCATTTTGAGAGTGACAAACGTCTACTGTACTAGGAGATGTACCTTTTGGGATTTCTGAGGTGGTCTTTTAATGATCTCGATTAGTTACTTATATCATTTCAAAGTCCTATATTTTAGTTTTGTGTCTTTAGGTAACGTAAGGATATGTGCTTATTACTCTTTCATCTTTTTCTTTAATTCCTTTGTTAAGGTAAGTGGTAACGTTGCTTTTCTTATTTTATGAATCCTTATATAGATGGATTTCTTTGATTTCTGGATATATATCTTTTGATATTTTGTGACTACTTTCTTNTAGTTGTGTGTCTTTAGGTAACGTAAGGATATGTGCTTATTACTCTTTGAAAAATTTTTGGTTAAGTCTCTCTACAATACCTCTCCCTCCACCCTCCCCCTAAGTACAAACCCTTGCGTACATGTGGGCACCACCTAAGTACAGTTACATAGCGTTTTGGTTATGTCATAACATTTCATTTTATTTCATTTTTATTTTTAAATTTGAATTTTTTTTTTGTTAAGTCCTTGATACTTAAGACTTTATAAAGGTTTCTTCATTTAAAACTGTATTACGTTAACTATAATTCATAAAAAATTTTCTTCTAAAGTCTTTTATCTGATTATATTTTGCAATAAAAAAGATTTTGGCTTTCCTTAGCGAAATGAAAACGAAGAATCTCTTAACTTTCAATAAGTGTCAATATTCCCTTATCTTCTGACTTTACATTAACTCCAATATGTCAATCACCATTCTAAGATTGTAAAACAGGAAATTGTAAACTAGAATTTAAAAATAGTCCCTTGGTAATAAAAGATTTTTGTATCAAAGATTTTATATCCTGGGGTAAAAGGAATGAGAACTGAATTCTCATTCATACGGAATTAATCCGACTGTAACTTAATAATTACGTAAGACTTTAATTTTTTTTTGACACTACACCAAAGAACCCTATAGACTCTTTGGTAATTTTGTACTATGTCGTATTATGTCAGTAAATGGTAGAACAGTCTTACAGCTAAAATGCAGAAAAACTCTTTCTTTCGAAGGTTAACACATAGAGTGACCCTTATTACTTTATAGACGTACTTTGTGTAGACTAAATTCCGTCTGGAATCCCGGGGTCTATAAAATGTACATTTTACTTCAAATAATCTGATAGACGGATTGAGATTATAAACAAAAGGATTTTTAAAACTCACTTTTTATTCGTCTGTACTAAGATTTTCTTTTATGAATAGTTTCTACGAAGATTGTAAAAAAAGATGGGTATAAAAGTGGTCTCATTAAACCTTAATTACATTTCATTGAGACATTATGTTCTAGGAACGGAAGAAGGATCGACTAATTAAAGTCCGGGGGGCGTAAGGCTCTACTTTGAAGTGTCAAGTCACCGGAAGTGGTCTGTTAGGTGAGATCACGAGTACACACGTGAACTTTAAACCCTTTTGTGATCCCTAATATCGGGTGGACCTTGTTAGATTATCGTCAAAGGTACCATTTTTCTTACTGGATTTATTGGAGCAACCAAAGATGAAAGACACTACGGGGTTAACGTACCGGGTTCTTTTTGCGGTGTAAAGTAAAGTAAGTGTCCGACACTACGAACCACGGTAATAACAAGAAACGTATACACATAAGTAAAGTCCTGATAGAGTCGAGAGTGGTATTTTAGAACAAAGAAGGAAATTACGTCTAAGACACACCGAATGATTTAAAGGTCACGTAAACTCTTAAAATTCTTTAAGTCACCCTCCTTTACCAAGAGACACTTCAAGACATCGTCAAAGTCGTTACCTTTATATGGACGTAAAGTGTATTGATCCCAACCTTCTATTACACCGACATTTGAGAGTCTATAACTCGTTACTCAAAAAAGAGGTGTCCAATATAATAAGACGAAGTTTGATCTTCATAGTAACCGTGGTTCTGAGGAACCTATGTGAAAAATTGTTTATTTAGACGACGTCTTACTGTAGTATAGTAATCTTCAAGTCACTACAGACTGAAGTCGACCGGTTATCATCCTACACGACCGTATGTTGGAAAGGTAGTTTTGATTATTATTCGAAGGTTTACTAGTATTTCAAGTGTGTCACCACGTTCCATACACACTACTAGTGTTAGGTAACGTTTCAACTCCCCGGTCAGTTCCCCCGAGTTTGAAGTCTGTCCATATGTCAGTCAGGAGG
Organism: Capra ibex; assembly: GCA_006410555.1. Taxonomy (NCBI): domain Eukaryota; kingdom Metazoa; phylum Chordata; class Mammalia; order Artiodactyla; family Bovidae; genus Capra; species Capra ibex. The sequence goes on along the minus strand of SJYO01018169.1, from coordinate 25,393,872 downwards.
ATCCCTGTTCTCACTTTCCGTCGGTCGTTCCCATGAAGACTTAAATATGTTATTTTTTATTAGTTCCTACCTAGTCGTCCTTTGTCTTCTACTACGGAGTCATTTTTCAGTACCGAGGAATGGGTCAAGGACCTGGACGTGGTCAGGAGTATAGACCTTGGACAGTGACTCCCTCTTTGTTCTAAGAGCCCTCTTATCTGGGACGTAGAGTCGTCGTTCCCATGAGTCACCATTAAGGATCAGGAAGAGACTTCACTTAACATTTGTAATTGATCGTATTCACATACTACCCTTCTGTCTCTACGAGACTGGAAGTCTCTAGGAAGGGGTTCCCAGATCAAACTATAGTGCTCGGTCTCTGGAGGGTCGCAGTGACGTTAGGAGGATCCTCACACCACCGTCTGCCTCCGGTCTTCATTTACCCTAGTGTCACCCGTTAGAACCATCGACTGTCTTCGGAGTCAACCAAGAACTAGGAACCCCATTCCCACTGGCATCACCCGTCATCTTCAGTGACTTTGACAGGGAAGACGGGTTCTGACCTTTAGTCAGGACACAGAACCATACTCACAAGACGAATGTGTTAGGCTCCACCAGGGATAGTATAAGGGTAATTCAATTGGCCAGAACAGAAATGTCTTTATACCACCTACGGTCGTCTTAAGATGTTTGACTTAGTTTGTTCTCGGAAGAAACATCAACAATACGACTCACTCCCTGGAAATGACCATCTCTACTTGTCTTCAAGACGGGAGGTTATGTGAGAATAACTAGACTACCTACAGAAGGAAAGACAGACATAGTCTTTTCTCCTAATCTTTGACAAAAGCGAATGATCCCAGTTTACAAATGACACACCGGGGGTACAGATATAGAGGATGACTTACAGGATCGTCATGTCAGGTTTCCCCTGGACCTGTCCTGTGAAACACCACACAGTATAACAGTGTAACGAGACTACATAATTTCTGGTGTTCCATTGTCCCGGTCTACTCGTGTTTCACACATGCGACACGATTCTGTGCACGTAGGACATCCCACCTTCTGTTACGAGTACTTCCAATTCCCCGGTCGTGTAGTTGGTCCACAAATCCCCCCAATCACCGGATTCCTTAAGTCCCGTGGGGAAGGCTTCACTTCCTGGTTGAGACCACATCAAGTGGAGGGTGGTCATTCTTTATATTGAGAACCATCTACAAAAAGTCTAAGACCTCCGTCATACCAGGTGGAAACCTTTCAGAGAAGATTGACCACATGGTCAACCCACCTTCCGACGGTCGAGGTGATCCCGAGTCCATCCTTTCTCCAGACGTTACCTGGGTCTGTTTCGTAATTACTTACTATGTAGTAAGTCTTTTGTCGTTGACCTTGTGGTGACCAGGGAACATCTCTTACTTGCCGTCTTGTGGTCCACCGGTCGGAGTACACCGGACTCGATCACAGACGACTTGGTGGTTCGGTTCTAGCCCGTTCGGACCGTCCCTAGACGACGGTCTACCTTCACTACGACGTTCGGGACCTGTGTCCGTCCTGGTCTACCAGGTCCAATCGATACGGTCGTCCACCACGTTTCGGGGAATGGTGGGGAAGACAGTGGGGAGGGGAGACTGAAGGACACCCTTAACTCCAAGGAATGCTGGCAGACTATCGTCTCCTTCTCCGACCGAACCAAGTGAGTAGTCAAACGCGTCAAACAATCACTACCGATTTCTGCGTCGAGGGTTGTCAGGGTAAGTCCTACTCGGACTTTTCGCACCACTCCCGTTCACGCGGGTGACCCGTCCCAAGACCCTCCACGGGAATCAACAACTGACACACGCTTGTCTTTTCACTCTGTTTCATTCTTATAGGTATCTGAGCACCCCAACCTCGACTAGTCTGTCCCTTTAAACCTTCTAGACCAACTCCTCCAAAACCCTTTTCTGTTCCCCTACATGGATATTTCCACAGGTCCGACGTTCAAGAACAGGACTATCGACACAGTCTAGTCTGATTTACGCGGTGACACTGTGCACCACGTACCTCCCATAAACGACGGTTCGTCAGGAGGAAACCCCAAAACCCAGGTGAAACCCCTATTTACGTGTTGTCTCGGCGGTACTGGACCCCTCCCCGAGTCCAGGTGACTCTCACTCCTAGACCCAGTGGAGAGGTTCGTCCTGTTGACTTAACGGTCGGGTCGTCCTCCCTGTAAGTCTCACGCACCACCTCATCTCTCCCGACTTTCCATTGTCCACCCTGGACTCTTCGTCGACAACGAGGACCCGACAGTTAAGAAGACTGGCTTCTCCTCGACTTCAAGGAGGGGTCCCCCGTCTGAATGAGATTGAGGGAGGTTCTTCTCCAAACTCACCACGTCCTACCTAACATTCCTCGTCAGTATGGTAGTACGAGACGGGTCTAAACAAGAAGGGGAAAGGGAGGGGAGAAGGGACGGAAAGGAAGTGGAGAAAGAAAGGGAAAAGAAGGAAAGTAAGGGTAGAAAGAAAAGAGAAAAGAAGAGAAAGAAGGGGCGAAAAGGAACGAAGAAAGGAAGGAGGGTGAAAGGTGGGGGGGGTGGGCGGCGGGAGTAAGAAAGAGAGAGAAAGAAAGGAAAAAAAAAAAAAAAGAGAAAGTACGAAGTCGTAATACCTCCATAGAAACAAAGTCTGGGCACGAGTCCCGATTACGCGAGTGACGACATAGTCGACGACCAAAGACGAGTCGGGATGCCTCGACGGAGTGGAGGTTAATGTGAGAGGAACCCCTCTTCCCGACCGCCACCTCCGGGAGGACACGGACCGGACGACGGACCACCCGTCTGGTTCGGCCTGGGGGAACGGAGTTGGTGACTTCGACGTGTCGAGGACTACGTAGACAGTCTCCAGAGTCAGTTTCGACAGACATGAGTCACAATGGAAGAAGGTACGGACGGGAGGAGGGAAGTAATATCCACAAAGAAACTTTTGAAAAGATCATTTTAAAGAGATACGGGGATACCTAGAGTGTCTGGTAAAGGTGTCTAAGGTTAGATTCTGTCTACCTCGATTGTAAGTCGAGTAAATATTTGGTCTCATTGAACCTCTTACAAAAGTCATAATTTAGTTCTGGGTATCTAAAACTTCTCACCGTTCCCTCAAACTATCAAACTTGTCCCATATGAGATTCATAATGAGATTTTATTTAAGTACACTAAAATTTTATCTAAGAAATGATCGTCAAAGTTTATGAAGAAAGGGGTGACAGATTTAAGGATACGAGTATCTCCACCTGTCTGGTGTAATAAATTCTACATTTTGGTAAAAGAGAGTAGTTGAGTCAAAAGTATTTTAATTTCGTACTTAAAAGAAGGAGGTGATCTGTATAAAAAAAGAACCAATTAGGTTTGAAATTTTGAAACAAAAAGTGTGTTTAAGTACAATTAAACTGAAGAGGTTTTAAGTATCGTATTAGGTACGTGAAAAAAATTTTGTCGAGGGGTATACTTTTGTTTTACAATAATAGTTCATGTATAGACACCGAATTTAAAGTCTGAGTCTTAAAATCATTTAAGAAAGACCATTATGGTATACACAGTGGTTCATTATGCCACGACATTACTATTAATACACGATATTTGAACGAAACGTACCCCTAGAACTCGACCATACACTCCGGGTGTAGGAGAATCGATGAGTGTATTGTCGATGTCAAGGACAAAACAGACTGATTTAGTTGAATTACAGAATGACAAGAAAAAAAAAATTAAATTACCACTTGTCCTTCAAAATCAAAATTTAAGACTTGTAAGGGTTGAGTTTGACTTTATTTTCCGTAAGAAAATATAACTGACCGTAAAAGAGACAAAATTTTGTGATTCTACAAACTGTAGGTCAAAAATTCTGTGATATATAATTTCGTAATGACTTTTTTTCCTTCAAGACGAATAAAAGATTTTTGTTAATTTTGATTTTGTGTATAAAGAAAAAGTGGGGGATGGGTACTTGTGCGGGTTTCATATGGTAGAATTAGTTATCAAACATGTTGACAGTACCAAGGGGTCGAAACCTCTCGAAGTCTTAGTGAACCTCTCGAATCTTTTAAGGAGTACAAGATCTCTCATACTGAATCAACCCAACTCCATTCCGAACCCATATACCTGAAAAGGGAGGTTTGAGATCCACTAAGATTCAGTTGTGGTTGAAATACAGGTCACCCTTTATTTCAATCTACTGTATTTGATGAACAATTATAAAATATGTGTTTAACATATACTCCTTAAATTACAGGAAAAGACCATTACATTTATAACAAAAAATAGAAAGACATGGTTTTTTTAATGAAAACCATTATTTTGGTTATGAGACTCTACTAGAGTATAATCTTATCAGGAGTGAAAACAGTCTTACCTTACGAACTACCTATTAAACCACATTATAAACCACAAAGGGTCAGACATATTATCAAAAAGTGTAACCACTTTTATAGTGGTTACGGTTTAAAACACTGAGTCGTGTAAATATGTACCGAAGAGAATACGTTCAGTTACAATTTAGACAATAAGTTCTTTACGTAGGAGTATAAGTAAGACTTAAGAGTAAAGTTCTTAAAGAAGGAAGATCCCTAAAAAGAGTTTTTTTTAAATTTTTAAATCAACGGTGAGAACTAGTCCCTCAAACGTTAGATTTGTTTTAGTGAAGGCAAAAGATAAAGTGTTAAAGAATTAAACTACTCATTTCACTTAGTGTACAGCCTCAATAAATCAAACCTTTTCTTTTTCCTGTATGGAAGGGATGTTTTTATTTATAGATTCGAACAACCTCCACCATCTTCCACCCCTTTGTCCTTGAGGTGAAAAGTTCAAAAAATAGTAGATGAGAGAGCACAAACCTTTAAGTGGTGGAGGACCTCGTCTCGTTTGACTCAACCATATACGAAATCAAAGGACGAAAGATTTAAAATGTATTACCCAACAAACGTTTTTAACTTTTAAATTAACTTTCAAAATATTTTTTTTTCTAACTTTAAACAGGAAAGAAGGAGTAAATAACGTCTTCTCCCTAGTAAAAACTCCAATTTTTCTATAAAGATAGAAACGGAACTACAAGAAAGGAATCATTCACACTCCCTCGTAGGACGGATTCTTCTCTTACTTAACCTATTTTAAATAAAAGTAAAAACGAGGATATTTTCGGATTGTGTATATTACTTCAGAGAGAATAAGTCTTTCTGAGAGTAAAATCTTATACATTCTAATGGACCTACTAAGGTGAAACTAAAACTCATGACATAAATTCGAGACGAAAATCCTGTAAAAGACACCCAACAGATGTTAATCTAAGAAGAAAAAGGAATCTTCAATGTAATCTTTGATTAAAAATGCAACAACCGTTTACTTTCAAACTATTAAAGTTCAGTCATTCCTGTACAAGAAAGAGTTTTCTCATAGTAAGTCTTTTGAATGACATCCAATTTAATAAAATTTATCTTTTTTAAATTAAAGTATTATAATTTCCTTTTAATGTAGTCACTTGTACGTTTATGAGTTCTCTAAATCCTAACTCCCTCCCTTATCCCCTTTCAATGGGAAGAGAAAGAGACACCAAATTGTAATTAATAAACATCGGTATTGTATTGTCTTCGAACGGAGTACTAAGTACAAAACGTAAAAGATGGAATATTTTAAAAGGACTTTACTCACATATAAAAAGAAGTAAGATAAATTAAAGACAGTATTATCCTGAACTCTAGAAAGACAGACGGAACTACACATACCGAAAATTTCACTTTCACAATCAACGAATCAGCACAGGTCGTGGAACCCTGGGGTACCTGACATCGACGGTCCGAGGAGAGAGGTACCTTAAGAGGTCCGTTCTTATGACCTCACCCATCGGTAAGGGAAAAGGTACCATAGAAGAGTTGGGTCCCTAGTCTCGGTTCAGAGGATGTAACGTCCGTCGAAGAAATGATAGACTCGGCAGTAACTTCGTGTATAACGAAACTTTAAGTGTGTGTAAAAAAAAAAGCATCTTCGTTTATTGTGTAACTTACGAGAGAGAATTCTATAATAACTACGTCAACTAAAGACAAAAAAAAATTCCAAAGACCAATTATATTTTGAATTGTTATTAGATATCTCAAATAATTATATTAAGAATAACCGTCTAATGTTACAGATTTAGATAATATACTTTTAATCGTTCCCCTTTACAAAAGTGTTTGAAACTTTACGTGTAAACGGTATTGACTGGAGACGTGTTAAACCACTAAAAACTCTACCGTCTTCTTCGGTCACATAAACCACCCTCTGCTCCTTCTTATGTGAAGAAACGACCCACTTGTAGTAGTGACTCGGGAACTGGTTGAAGAACCAACGGGTAGTTCCAACTCTTAAATGAGACCAGTATTTTCTATCAACCCCGTCCTACATTTTAGCGGAACATCTTGAACCATTTACGGGTTTACAATTTGAAGTTTAATTATCCTATAACGAGTAGAGGGTTTACATTACGATCCTAATTCTGGAACTTTAAATTTCAGTCTTAATGATACTTTTCCTTGGTGTACATATATAAAAGAGATGTCCCTTATACACCATGGATCTCTAAAAGTCTTCAAATTACTTGTTACAAAGACCTTATCTCCCGTCACTGAAAGGTTGTGTTACGAAACCAAGTTAACCTTTTCTGTTCTTTTACAATCACTAAATCCTTTATAGTCCCAAGTCTAACGAAAGAGTATATTGATTATCGAAAATTTGTTATTGACTTCTAGTTCAAAGTAATGGTAGTCGAGACTCCCTAATTTTTAACCATGTCCTGCACCAGAGATCGGAGGGTACAACAAGTTGCCATTTCTTAAGTGGACGGTTGTGTCCTCTACGACAAAGTTAGGGACCCAACCCGTCTGTTGGACCTCCTCCTTTACCGTTGGATGAGATCATAAGAACGTACCTTTTGGGGTACCTGTCTCGGACCACCCGATGTCAGGTATCCCAGTGTTTCTCAGTCCGTGTTGAATCACTTACTCGTGCGTGTACATACGTACCAGAGATTCGTTTTTCGTTCGTTTGCTTGTTTGTCTCGGATTATCTATGTGTGTAAGATCCCAGATCTTACCTACACAGATGAAAAGTTCCTTTTACACTATTTATAGGGTTTAGTATAAATCTTTATCAGGTTGTCGACTGAGCGACCTTTTCTGGGACTACGACCCTTTCTAACTTCCGTCTTCATCCTACTATCTCAGATTCATCCAACCTACCGTAGTGACTAAGTTACCTATACTTGAACCGGTTTGAGACCCTCTACCACTCCCCGTCCCTTCGGACCGTATGACGTCAGGTGCCCCAGTGTTTCTCAGTCTGTATTGAACCCTGACTTGTTGTTTTTAAAGTTTCCTTTTTTTTTTTCTTTTGTTTTGTTTTGTTTTTAAGGTCCTGATTTTACTTTTCTAAAAGGGAGACTATCAACGAATGTCTCTAGAGGACTAACACTTTTCACTTTGACTTCAGCGAGTCAGCACAGGCCGAGAATCGCTGGGGTACCTGACGTCGGATGGTCCGAGGAGGTAGGTACCCTAAAAGGTCCGTTCTCGTGACCTCACCCCACGGTAACGGAAGAGACTTAGGAACCGGTCTTTGGTGGTTAAAGTGTAGAGTGTACGTCACCTACTTACACTTTTAGCACACTTCCTAATTTGACACACTTCCTAATTAGATACACTTCCTAGAATTCTTTTCGAGTCTTTCCCTTAAAGTCAGTGTTACTTTTCAGATCTCAACCCTACTACCACCATAAATACGGGTCCTTGTCTTCTACCTCAGATTAACATAACGGAGACTATCAGTGTCGTCCAACCCGGACATAGTCGAGACCCCAACCCCCAGACGCAACCACCCAATGAAATCCATTGTACAGTCCTCCCGAGTCTTATGGTAACCCATGTCCTCCTACTTTTATTCGAGGAAGGAGGTCCGTACAGACAGTTCCTTTTTTTCTTTCTCGTCTTTGTCACCATTGATCTTAGGGCACCTCTCGTCATTGAATCGTTATAATCACTATGGGTAGAGAGAAAGTGAGACAACGAGTCTTCTAGGAAGGAAACGGGTCTATGAGAGGTGTCATGAGAAGATTCTGGGAGACAGAATTTATTTAAAATAATGAAAAACAACTTTTACTAGAGAAGATAAAAATACATTAATTCACGGAGTATATTTGTCAAAAGTGTAAGTAGGTGACGTACACTCTACACTTTAACCACCAAAGACCGGTTCCTAAGTCTCTTCCGTTACCGTGGGGTGAGGTCATGAGAACGGACCTTTTAGTGTACTTGCCTCCTCGGACCACCCGACGTCAGGTACCCCAGCGATTCTCAGTCTGTACTGACTCACTGAAGTGAAAGTGAAAAGTGAAAGTACGTAACCTCTTCCGTTACCGTTGGGTGAGGTCACAAGAACGGACCTCTTAGGGTCCCTACCCCCTCGGACCACCCGACGGCAGATACCCCAGCGTGTCTCAGCCTGTGCTGACTTCGTTGAATCGTCGTCGTCGTCCGGTTCCTAACTCTACTTTTCACTTAAACCACTTTCAGTGGTTCACCCACTAAGACCTGTTAGCTAAGTGTTTGATTTTCACAGTCAGACCTCCCGTTGCTTCGGTAGGTCTTCGGTCGTCTTGTCACCGGGTCCTAATCGTTCCTTTACTCCCGAGAAAAGGGATTGTGTCACGAAGAGTTAGAGAGGACGCGAATCCCGCACTACAATTTCTACCTCTAGGACTGAGTCGGGGTTGTCAGAAGAGTAGAGTCTTCGAGGGTCCACCAAACACCTCCGTGAAGCTCTCGTGCCGACAGGTTTCTACCTCCTCTACCTGTTCCCGTTCTTCAGATCAGAGGAGGTCAGATCCTTAGGACCTGTCTTTAAGTTTAGTCTTGGAATTTTAGGAAGAAACGAAAGGGTGTCCATTCTAGACACAAAGCTCCCGTCTCCATGAGTAAGTCAATCTTCAAAACTTGTCACTTTATCATGTTTTTGGGAAGAAGGTGATGTTCTATCCACCTGTCCTCTTCTTCCTTCCTTCCGTGTATTGAACCATTGTCACACGCACGTACGATTCAGTGAAGTCAGTACAGGTGGAGAAAAGATGGGATACCTGGTATCAGGTTGCCAGAGGAACCGGGTACCCTAAGAGGTCCGTTCTTGTGACCTCACCTAACGGTACGGGAGGAGGTCCCCTAGAAGGGGTGGGTCCCTGACTTGACCGTAGAGAAGGCAGAGGACGTAACCGTCCACCCAAGAAATGGAGATCACGGTGGACCCTTCCGGTTGTTGGACCATTCTTCGGAGAACACATTAGATCAAAACCTCGAGGTTCTCGGCTCGGCTTCTAACGGTCCTCGTTCCATGACGTTCTTCAACTACTTTAAACTGAAACTTCTACCTTATGCCACCTCCCTTTTTTGTTAATCCTACATTTTCCCTTAAATAATCTTTCACGTCGCAACCTGGTACCTGTAACCAGAATACCTTTAGAAGGAGGACGAGATGTACCCCGTGTCAGTTGGTGAAAGATGAAATCCCAGGAAAGAGAAATAGACAAAAAGACAGATCCTTCCTACCTGTACCGTGCGTACCCCAGTCCGAATGGAAAAGGGAGTGAAGTACGAAGTGGTCAATATCTGTTACTCGTTGATACTCGATGTCGATGACCTGTCCCTGTCTTCTGGTCTTTAAACTCCCAACCCTAAATAATCGACGTCAGTCGAGGGAAATGGTTTGTCTTTCCTCATTTACCAAAGACAACAACAAGATTACCTTGAACTACCAGTGTCAAAAATTCGTTGATGGAAACTGTCTAATAGGACTCTGAAGTCTTTGAATACTCATAATAGTTACCCCTCACCTCATGTCTCTTTGTGTCTAAAGTCAACCTCTTCTTTCCCTTTAAGTTATGGGACTATCGTAATCGCGACATAAATGTCGACAACGACGGCGGGTGTACTTATTTACGAGGGACACCTGGGTCTAGTTTCCACAGTCGAGCCGACCTGGTTCGTACCCCGGTGTCACTTTATTAAAATGTCTAAATCGTCTTTCAAAGGCTACCTTCCCGTAGACTATCGTCAGCGTCCACAAGTATTTGTGCTGCGTCCCAAGTTCGACGACAGTCCGACCTCAACCCGACGAGAAGAATGGAGAAAGAAGACTTTAATACGGGGTCACCTAGTTATTATTGGTACCCCGGTGGGGTAACCCTCATTATAAAGTCGAGACCGGTTCACACACACAGACACGTATAAGCTATGAAAATTAAACGACACAGGTAAGACCATAATTACAAGGTAAAGATCACCTTTAAAAGAGATATATCCGAAAATTAAGATTAGACTCAAAAATTTTTTGTAAATAACCTCACATCAACTAAATGTTACAACACGATTAAAGTCCACAGGTCGTCTCACCTAGTTAATATGTGTGCGTATCTTCGAAAATTTAAAAATTTAACATAGAAGAACGCGGATTGAATGTAAACAAAATTTACACCGTATTACTTATACATTACACAAATTATACATATATTCATATATGTATATAGAACTTTTACCGACAGACTTTTCGATCTTCTCCACGTAAAAACTTTAAAACGTGAGAGGGTCCGTAAAATCAGACTCTAAAATTACCCTCACTCTTGTACTTACGAGGTGTGTGGTCCCACTAACTGTCTTGTGTAAACATAACATGAAAGGACACGAAAGGTTTGTGAATTGTCGAGATAAGTAAGAGTAAGAGGAAATTACAACTTGTTGAGTATTAATAAAAGTTACTCTATTTATTATGACTCCGGGACTGTTTACCAGTCCGGTGTATTGAAGACCGAGGTAGAGTTAAGACTTTAACACTTGGTTCTTTTACTGGTCATCAGGGATTACGTTTGATAAAGGTAAGTAAAGGGACACCAGTAGACCAAGGTTTTCTCAAGGTAATCCCGTGACTTTTATGACACTTTCTTTCAACCTGTAATCAATGTACCATTGAAACAAGTCTTAAAAGAGACCGTTCTTATCCGTTTTAAAGGGTACTAACTAAATTGTAAACTGAAACGTACGATTAAATAATAAAATTTTAAAAATACTTACATTTATTATGTACTTTCAAGATTCACCGTCCATTTATATAATATTGAGATACCGATAATAACGATCACAAAGGTCCTGACGGTATTAATTTACAGTAAATGAACCTTAGAGACACGACCCAAAATTATGTTTGATGTATGATATCGGAATAAACTACGTAAAGTAACTGACCTGAATAAAAGCCTCCAAACTTTGTTACTCGTCACCCTCAACAAGAGCAACTATAACGTCTCTTTTAAGAAGATGAAAAATGAATTTTTTTATCTAAATCCTCCTTTACAAACCTTACTTACACGATATACAAAATGACCCTCCGACAAAGACTCCTGTATTACTTCTGAAAATTTTTTACTTTATGTCGTTCCGGACGAGAGCCCCTGAAAGGAGTCGGGGTTAATCGTCAAACACACCACCCACTCCCTTACCTACTCGACGACGCGAAGACACGCCAGAAAATACGAGGGTCCAAACTCTGACTAGGGACCTGATAAAACACTATGAAAAATGGTATATATTCCCACTACAGACCAAAATTTATAACATCTAGGTATCTATGTGTGTGTGTGTGTGTGTGTGTGTGTGTGTGTGTGTGTGTAACCTCTTCCTTTACCGTTGGGTGAGGTCATAAGAAGGGACCTCTTAGGACACCTGTCTCTTCGGACCGTCCGATGTCAGGTATCCCAGTGCCTCAGACTGTGTTGACTCGTCCGTGTGTGGTATATATATATTTACATATATATATATATATCTCTCTCTCTTTAAGAAAAGTCAAGATAAGTGTCATCGGTACATTGTTCAATAAAGTAAAACACACTTAACAGGGGTCCAGTAGAGCCCTCCCATACAAAAGACAGACAAAACACTATAGAGGTACTTTACGAGTAGGAAAGAAATTCGTTTTAACTGTGAAGGGAAAATATAGGACTAATACAAAGTTTACATACAAAGGACTCTCGTCGATTCTACCAAATTTTAACATATTTACTGAAGTCATATTATTTCAGCGACCTTAAGATGTAACACTAGCTTCTTAAAACTGTATAAAGTTACCGTTTTCTTCGTTATTAATATACATGAACGAAGATATTACTCATTAATGTTAATACTGTTAAGTAGATTACCCTGTTTCAATTTTGGTGAGAAATTAAATCTCGACTATCTCATGTACTGAGAAATCGACCAGTTTAGTTAATCAAGGAAGAGATATAAAAGGTAACATAATCATTCAATTAAATTTTTGTTGATTTTACACTCAAAAAGTGACTAATGAAACTTTTGGAGACTCTTAACTCTTCTACCATACAAATTAAAAACGATTAAATAGAAAAAAAAAAAATTTTTTCTCTGGATAGACTATTTTCAAAATTTTATTAGACGTAAATGGTTGATAGTAGTAATAAACATCGGAAATAATTTCACCTTTTATACTATTTGTATCCTAGAGATTTTAATTCTTTAATAGAAGTTTTTTTGGGTATTTTCAGATTTCGATACCTTTTAGAACAGACCGGTGGGTGTCGAAGAAACTTTAAATAGTATTGTTTTAACTAAAACTTTTAAAAAATTTTAAAATATACGAAAACTTCGTTTGAAGAAGCGAAAGTATTTTTAGAACTTCCTTTCCGTGAATTCCGACGACGACGATTCAGTGAAGTCAGCACAGGCTGAGACACACTGAGGTATCTGCCGTCGGGTGGTCCGAGGGGACAGGGACCCTAAGAGGTCCGTTCTTGTGACCTCACCCAACGGTAAAGGAAGAGGTTACGTACTTTCCCTTTTCACTTTCACTTCAGTGAGTCAGCACAGACTGAGAATCACTGGGGTACCTGACGTCGGGTGGTCCGAGGAGACAGGTACCCTAAAAGGTCCGTTCTCATGACCTCACTCCACGACAACGGAAGAGACTTCCGTGAATTATAAAGATGGAATAAATTAGCTTGTGTGAGTCTTAAAATGTCTTAACACTTATGCTTCTTTACTGTGAAATTAGAAATTCTGGATTTATATAGAGTCCTGAAAACTTTACAATTAACTTACTTGACACTATGAAAAGTTATTTACAACTGGACTTTCGTGAAAATTTTTTAAGACTATTCTATTACCGATAAAAAATGTTTACAATTATAAAATGGTAATTATAAAGGATTGACAGGTGTCTGATCTACACTGGTAAAGAACCCTAGCAGTTCCAGAAAGGAGAAGTATTTATGTGGACGGGTAGAGGTAGATAAAGGACCCACCGTCGACGGTCCACCTGGGAAGTAGGACAAAATACAAGTTGGGGGAGGATTATGAGACCTCCTTTGGGGTTTCGGGAAGTGAGGGATAAAAGTTGTATTAGAACTGGTTTCATTGAACAGAAAAGAATAAATATAATTTTTTTTTTTTTTCTCGATGTTCTTGGTAATTGACAAAACAAAACGTTTTTCATGTCCGAATGGAATCCCTCAGTGTCTTAAAGAACCCACAGACTTTCCGTCCAAAAATCTGACCACGGTAAAAACCTACTACTCGTCCACTGGGGTTATAATCCCCTCCGTCGGGGTCACACACTTTTGTCATTAATTTATAAAATTGGGTCTTCTAAATCTTAATCCATATTTCTGTATTATTTCGTTTTGACACTATAAATGTAAAATACAATCACTCCTATTAAACATATACAACCCATAATATTCACGATACTACGAACCAATCCATAGAAAATAGATCACAATTTTATATATCAACTTTTTACTTAAACATAAACACTAAAGTAAATTTTTATTTAATGTTGATTATATTTTTTAATCTTGAATTCTTAATGATATAAATATTTAATTAAACCCGATGAGACCACCGAGTCTGATATTTCTTAGACGACACCTACCATTGACGTCAGTACTTTAATTTTCTGTAAGCGAAGAACCTTCTTTTCGATGTTCTTTGGATCTGTCGTACGATTTTTCGTCTCTGTAGTGAAACGACTGCTTTGAGGTACATCAGTTTCGATATCAAAAAGGTCATCAGTAGATATCTACACTCTCAACCTGATACTGCTTTTGACTCACGACTTCTTAACTACGAAAACGTGACACCACGACCTCTTCTGAGAAATTTCAAGGAACCTGTCGTTCCTTTAGTTTGGTCAGTTAGGATTTCCTTTAGTTAGGACTGATAAGTGACCTTTCTGACTATGACTTCGAGGTTATGGAACCAGAAAACTATGTTTTTCAGCCGAATAACCTTTTCTGGGACTACGACCCTTTCTAACTCCCGTCCTCCAATTCACCCGATGTCTCTTACTCTAACAACCTACCGTAGCAACTGAGTTACCTGTACTCAAACTCGTTTGAGTCCCTCTACCACTTCCTGTCCCTTCGGACCACACGATGTCAGGTACCCCGACGTCTTAACCTGTGTTGACTCGTTGTCTTGTTGTTCTTATTGTTATTATTTTAGTGAATGATCTAAAACTTCTAGAAAAATTCACACACGTTTCCGAAACAATACCGTCTGTATAAACACCCCTTTATCTTATACCATTAAAATATTTATTCACAACTTTATTGAATTTCGAAAATTAACTAATTTACAATTGTCAGGATATTTTATACTATTATATACGTTCGATTTAAAATTTGCAGATCTCTTTAAAGTAAGAACTGAAACATGAAAAGTATTTCACTTATCATTAATTCTCGTGTTTTTCGTTAAGACGGATGGTAACCAGATACTTTTCCGATTAGAGGTTTCGTGTGTTTTAAGACGGTAACTGTGAAATTTCCCATCATACTAACAAGTCAGATTCTCCAATACTAATTTCACTACTGTCGTCCCGTCCCTTTACCACTACTTACTAACGTCCCCATCAACAGGTACGAGACTTTACCCCTAGGAAACTGGCTCTAAGTTTAGTACAAAAGACTGATAAATAAGTTATAAATCACCCTAACCCTTATTTGGTTAAAACGTAAGTTTCTTTGACAGTCATACTGTCTTTGAGTCTCGTTGGGTAAAGATAACCTCTTCGGTCTTAAGTACAATAGTGAGGGAGGGTTGGGGTTTATAAAGGACAAAGAGACTCACGGGAAGTCAAAACAAACAAATAGTCAACCAACCATAAAAACAAGTGTACACACGATAAAAGTTCGGCTGAAGAGTCTTCGTAACATTTCCCAAATTTCAACTCTAATTTGTAAAGTTCGTCAAAGACCTTGTGATCTCTTACCCAATAACCGAAGGTCTCAAAAGGACCGACGGTTCCTGTCATCGTCTACGTATCACGTTTTTGCGAACCACTTCTAACCAACCGTAAAATTAAAGGGGAGGTCCACCGACCGACAACCTCTCTAATCCTACTTAAATGTGAGGGAGTTTCCTTGTATTTCCTAACGGATCCCCTCGTAATAATGTGAAGGGTCGGGAAATTTTCTCGGAGTCACGTTTAACTAGGTTAACAACCTAGATCTTTAAAATGTCTTTCCCTCAGTTTCGGAGAGGTAACAAAAGGTCGGTCGACTCCACCTCTCACTACTACGGAGGGGTATTATTCCTGTTCTTTACGATTTCCCCAACCCTCCCCTCCAGAGTCCCACTAACTCAGACTTTAAGGTTGGTCAGTCACCAACCTTTACTTCTTATATTCGTATCCGATTTTTGGTCTCATGTGTTCTTCCTACGTTTATGTAGACCCCTTTTGACTCTAATTTTTCCTATGTCCGTGGAATGTGAGTGATAAATGTTATCGGTTCTACACTTTCGTCGAATTTATAGGTAGTCGTCTACTTACCTATTTCTACACAATGTATATTGGTTACTTTATGACGAGTCTGTATTTTTTCTTGTCCAACAAAGGTACAGACACATGTACGAGTGAATGAGTCAGTACAGACTCAGAAACACTGGGATACCTGACATCGGGTGGTCCGAGGAGACAGGTACCCTAAAAAGGGGTGTTCTTATGATCTCACCCGACGACTGTGGGTGAGGTCCCCTAGAAGGACTGGACCCCTAGTTTGGTCCAGAGGACGTAACGTTCACCTAAGAAATGACGACTCGGTGACTCCTTCGGGGAAAGGTACAGACCCGATAACATTTATCACGACGATACTTGAATACCGGTGCTTGTAGAAAATTTTAATCTCAAAAAAAAAAGAAAAGACCCATATACGGGACCTCACCCTAACGATCTAGTGTACCATTGAGATTAAAATTGAAAATTCCTGGGAGGTATGACATTCTTCATCTAAATTCCCTGATCTAGACTATCTCTCTCACGGACTACTTGATACCTACCTCCAAACACTGTAACATGTCCTCTGTCCCTAGTTCTGCTAAGGGTACCTTTTCTTTACGTTTTTTCGTTTTACCGACAGACCCCTCCCGAATGTTTATCGACACTTTTCTTCTCTTCGTTTTTCATTTCCTCTTTTCCTTTCTATGTTCGTAGACTTACGTCTCAAGGTTTCTTATCGTTCCTCTCTATTCTTTCGGAAGGAGTCGCTAGTCACGTTTCTTTATCTCCTTTTGTTGTCTTACCCTTTCTGATCTCTAGAGAAGTTCTTTTAATCTCTATGGTTCCCTTGTAAAGTACGTTTCTACCCGAGTTATTTCCTGTCTTTACCATACCTGGATTGTCTTCGTCTTCTATAATTCTTCTCTACCGTTCTTATGTGTCTTCTTGACATGTTTTGTCTAGAAGTACTGGGTCTATTAGTGCTACAACACTACTGAGTAGATCTCGCTCTGTAGGACGTTACGCTTCAGTTCACCCGGAATCTTTCGTAGTGATGCTTGTTTCGATCACCACCACTACCTTATTGTCAACTCGACAAAGTTTAGGACTTTCTACTAAGACACTTTTACGACGTGAGTTATACGGTTATACGTTAAACCTTTTGAGTCGTCACCGGTGTTCTGACCTTTTCCAGTCAAAAGTAAGGTTAAGGTTTCTTTCTGTTACGGTTTCTTACGAGTTTGATGACGTGTTAACGTGAGGAGAGTGTGTGATCATTTCATTACGAGTTTTAAGAGGTTCGGTCCGAAGTCGTTATGCTCTTGGCACTTGAAGGTCTACAAGTTCGACCAAAATCTTTTCTGTCTCCTTGGTCTCTAGTTTAACGGTTGTAGACTACCTAGTACCTTTTTCGTTCTCTCAAGGTCTTTTTGTAGATAAAGACGAAATAACTGATACGGTTTCGGAAATTGACACACCTAGTGTTATTTGACACCCTTTAAGACTTGCTCGATCCTTATGGTCTGGTGGACTGGACGGAGAACTCTTTAGACATACGTCCAGTCCTTCGTTGTCAATCTTGACCTGTAC
The DNA here is from genome assembly GCA_006410555.1 of Capra ibex. Taxonomy (NCBI): domain Eukaryota; kingdom Metazoa; phylum Chordata; class Mammalia; order Artiodactyla; family Bovidae; genus Capra; species Capra ibex. The sequence continues at coordinate 25,376,468 of SJYO01018169.1, read as the reverse complement.
CTTGTTGTCTGACCAAGGTTTATTNATAAAGACGAAATAACTGATACGGTTTCGGAAATTGACACACCTAGTGTTATTTGACACCCTTTAAGACTTGCTCGATCCTTATGCTCTGGTGGACTGGACGGAGAACTCTTTAGACATACGTCCAGTCCTTCGTTGTCAATCTTGACCTGTACCTTGTTGTCTGACCAAGGTTTATTCTTTTCCTCATACAGTTCCAACATATAACAGTGAGACGAATAAATTGAATATACGTCTCATGTAGTACTCTTTGAGACCCGACCTTCTTCGTGTTCGACCTTAGTTCTAACGGCCCTCTTTATAGTTATTGGAGTCTATACGTCTACTGTGGTGGGAATACCGTCTTTCACTTCTCCTTGATTTTTCGGAGAACTACTTTCTCCGAGGAAAAGTCCTCTCACTTTTTCAACCGAATTTAGAGTAACAAGTCTTTTGATTCTAGTACGGTAGATCAGGGTAGTGAAGTACCCTTTATCTACCCCTTTGTCACCTTTAACACAGTCTGAAATATAAAAACCCGAGGATTTAGTGACGTCTACCACTAATGTCGGTACTTTAATTTTCTGTGAATGAGGAACCTTCCTTTCAATAGTGGTTGGATCTATCGTATAAGTTTTCGTCTCGGTAATGAAACGGTTGTTTCCAGGTAGATCAGTTCCAATACCAAAAAGGTCACCAGTACATACCTACACTCTCAACCTGACACTTCTTTCGACTCGTGACTTTTTAACTACGAAAACTTCGCACCACAACCTCTTCTGAGAACTCTCAGGGAACCTGACGTTCCTCTAGGTGGGTCAGGTAAGATTTCCTCTAGTCGGGACCCATAAGAAACCTTCCTTACTACGATTTCGACTTTGAGATTAAGAGACCGGTGGAGTACATTTCTCAACTGAGTGACCTTTTCTGAGACTACCATCCTCCCTAACTCCCTTCCTCCTCTTCCCCTGCTGTCTCCTACTCTACCGACCTACCGTAGTAGCTGAACTACCTACACTCAGACTCACTTGAGGTCCTCAACCACTACCTGTCCCTCCGACCCACACGACACTAAGTACCCCAACGTTTCTCAGTCTGTGTTGACTCGCTGACTTGACTTGACTTGACTATGACAAGAGACATTCACCGACTTAGTTAAATAAAAGGGTGGTTGTTATATCCTCTCAGTTTTCCGTGTCTAAATTGTCAGTACACCTCAGGTTCAGGAATCTCGGGTGTCGTATACACCTGACATCTCTAGTGAACTGTCCACTCAGCCTGCGTGACTCGTTGACTCGTGTAGTGGAGGTTACAGTATTAACCAACTACCCGAAAAAAGATTGTGATCTTAAACTCGAAGACCTCCTACCTCTGGGACAAGTCAGAAGGAAAAGAGAAGTTGGAGTTCTGGGTTATCACATTGATTACGAAAACCCCGTAGACCTGTTATTAAGAGTCATTTGTTTTCTTCCTCCGTTATGATGAATATCTACTACAATACTGACGTCAAGGAACCAGATTACGTTAATTTTACTAGACCCATCCCATTTCAAGACCTTTTATCAAAGAAAGTGAGACTAACATATAGAGTGAAATTACTATAATGGAAATGAAAGAATTCTAATTTTCCTGTAAAAACCTATCAAACAATTTCCCCATGTAAACAGACCCAATAAAAAAGTCTTGAAAAAGAAAAAATGTAAATGTAAAAACACTTTACGAACCGATCTCAATACGGACCGATTGAAATAAGAAGTCAGAGACTTCGGACGTCATCTGTAAATACGTACATAATATCAATTTTTAATCGTAAATTGTATATTAAAATAATAATGATTATGTGAAATATTCAGGGTGTAAAGATTAAGTAAAATTTCCGATCGACAGGTCTTTTCTGTATAAGTATTTGGTTTTTAACCCCTTCTCGGACTTTTTTCCATAGAAAATTTTGTCCTACGACAAAGACTGAATCCAAAAAGATTTGAGTGACAATAAGAGAAAGTGTACAATGAGAAATTTCGTGTTTACTCCTTAATCTGTTAGGGTCCACCTTATATTTTTCTTCTCAGTTTTTTATGGTGTCTTTTTTAAAGTGTCTTTTTGTACGTGTAAAATACTAGACTATTATACTTTTAATCTGTATATAAAATATCATTTCATTACGTTCGGAAATAAAAATTAAAATTTTTATAAAGGTTTTACCATATTCGTGCTTATTAACAAAGTTCGAGATCGTCGAAATTGGTAAATTTTATACCAATAAAAAGTGTCACTATCTACAAACATCGATAAACGTAAAAACCATAGGATTCCTCTTACTATACTGGAGTTAGGTCAGAATTTCATGTCGACTGGGGTAACCTTTTAATGGATTAGGTCCACTGAAAAAAAAAAAAATTATTCGTTTCTCGATTTGTTTTCTTTTTCTTTCTCGATTTGCTTTTCTCTTTCGGTAGAGATGTTATAGTATCTACATTAAACTAACCGAACCCTCGTCCACCATCCCACGTAGTAATAAATTCCAAACCTAAAGTTAAATTGAACAACATTTTCTACATACACACACACACACACACACACAAACACACACTTTCTCTCTCGTTCTCGTTCCTGTTCTCTTTCTCCTTCCCTCTCTTTCTTACTTATCTAAAAGAACCCTACCTATGTTCAGGTGTAGTTAGTCCTGTAGAAACGTCAAGTCGGTCACCCCACTCTCCTCGTCGGGGGACGTATACGATTCACGAAACACGTGTGGGTGATCCACCCGACGTACGTTCCGAGCCTGGTGGGAGTGGTCTCGGTAAGGGACCCACATCAGGGAATCCCTGTTTCTGGTCCACAACCTAAGGGGTCCGACACAAACAGGTGATGCCACGTTCGGGAGTAACCCGAGTCACTTAGTGACCCTACGCCCCCCCCCCCCCCCCCCNCCCCCCCCCCCCCCCCCCCCCAGCTCCCCTTAGTTGGCCTTGAAATGTGGGTCCGACGATTGAGACGACCAAGACGACGAAAGAACAGAGGTTCGGTCCCCTACACACAGGAGACGGTCGTAGGAACTTTGATCCGATTAAATTATCAAATGTTCATACGGTTTGGAGATCCGTAGAGTCTTGAGTGTTCCCTTTGACATCTATCGCTTTCTGGTGGTCACCCATATCTTATACTAACACACAGTTCTTATGGTAGGGCTAATAGATGTCGTGTCGGTTCTCTATGGATAAAGAAAAGTTCTGTGATAAAAAACCATATCTTTGGAGGTTGCGTCTGTTTTAATCAATGTTTGGTATATAAGTTATATTAATCTACCTTGTTTTTGTTTAGAAAACCCCGACTCCACTCAAGACTTTACAATCAGAGTCAAGTCTCTTTCATAAAAGTTAGATGAATTTGTCGTCAAATCCCTTTTCTTATACGAACTTTTCAGAAACTTTACTTCCCTTACCATCGTATAAAACTCAACGGATTGTCGTTTCACAACTTTTACTATAAATACTAAACCTCCAAGACTCGTCTTAAATAAACCTCAAGTCCGACAGAACAATAACTTATACTACTCCTTATTACTTTGTGGACATTACATTAAAATTGTCAAGTTAAAAAGAAAAAACTTGTGAAAACCTTGTTAAAACCTCTACCGTTGGAATCGAACTTTCGTAACCCAACGTCCATGAGTCATACCCTGGACCCCATAGAGATTCTTGACGTTAATTTTACACAAATATGAACCTCTATCCTCTAAGACTAAGAAATGACTCCACGTTTTACTCTACAAGTATAAACTTAAAATTTTTCAACAGTCTCGACGAATTGTAGACCATTTCATCAGAAAAACAAATCTTGTCTCTAGGGACATGTAACATCTAGAGTTCTAATACAGTGGTGTTTACGTGCGATGACTTACCTTTCCCTCTCTAATCAAAAAGAAAAAAAAAATTTCATCTCAAGGATATATAATTTATTATGAAGTTGATTTTTCTGCTCTTGTCTCTGAAGAGAACACCAGGTTGTCAATTCTTAGGTAGACGGTTACTTCCCCTGTGTCCAACGTACGGAACAGGTCTTTCTAAGGTGGACGACAAACCGTTGATTCGTAAGCATGTTGTTGACTCAGACTTCCGTCCTTGACGACTTCGGCCGTCCGGGATGTCCGGATGGGGAGACGTTGTTCTCTTCGGTGGTGTCACTCTTCGGGCAGATGTGGTGTTGGTCACTCATCAGGGGTGAACGACGTTGATCTCTTTTTGGGTGTTCTTCGTTCCTTCTGAGTTGTGTCGGTTTTCATTTATAGTTTTATTTATTTTAACTTCTTACTCTTCTTAGAAACCCAGGGAGTTACATTGTAACTCTTTGAGAAGGAGAAACTTCCAAATACCGAATCTTGAGACTAAAGTAGTACTTTTTCATGAATACACCCCAGTAAAGTAGGTTATTACCACTCAGTGACCGAAGGGAAAGGTCTACCGTAAAAGATAAATAACGAAAGAGAAAATAGTACATCAAATTACGTATTGTAACAATTTAAATGAAGAAAAGGAAAAATCCGGTTAAAAGAGAGCGAAGGTTTTTATCGGATACATAAATAGTCCTTATCCAAACCCTCCACCGGAAAAAAAAAAAAAAGCACCCACCCCTCCTTACTACTCATTCCTTCTCTTCAGTTACGGAGAAACAATTTTACATGACTACTGGTTGTTGCACCCCTGTCTTGTTGAACAGGTAAATGCTCCTTTTCTAGACACCTAACACATGAGAGAATACCTTTCAAGGAACTGTAAAACGAATAATTTCCCAGTGGCGACGGTTCTAACCGGACGTCCTGAAATAACCGTAGTTCAGACAGAAGTACAAACATCGAAATTAGTCTACTTGTAATAAATGAAAGTAATTTGACGTCTGTACCAGGAAAAATCTTTCACTTGTAGTGAGATTTCACTTTATGTGGTCAAAACGAACTCAAGAAGACTCCTCTGAGAACTCCAGATTCCTCTTTTATACTCTTACCGGTGGAGACACGGGTAAAAGACCACTTCGCCATCAAAGAGAATGATCGAGGAAGGTGACTTTCACAACGGTAGAATCGGTTCTAACAATTTTGTCTTTTGTTTCACAGAAGCTGGGAGATTTATTTTTACACTAAAAAGATTTATAATTTAGTTTCTTGGGTTTAGACAGTTAGTGGTAGGTGTAGTTGTTACCGGAAGTATTACCAGATCTTTACTCGTTTCGTCAAAGGGACGACTGAGGTAACGATGAAAGGGGTCTCAGGGAGGGACTGGGATGGGGAGGACCTTTTAACGTTGACAGTGTGATGGGTCGTAGAGAGTGGCCGGGAAAGACTAAATAAGAAGGATAATCGTCAGTAGTGTCAGATTGTATTACAAGTAGAAAACAGAGGGACAAATCTTTTATCGGACTACCAGGTTTACAGAGGTCCCTACGGGTTTTGGGACTTTCCTTCCTGAGTTTTTTAGAATAAACTTACTTTCTAAGTTGTAACGAGACTCCAAGATAGTTAGTAAACTCCACGTTACTCGTAGATACATTAAAAAAATTTTGTCACTTTTACTGTCCCAAAAAAAGTAATAAGAAGACAGTACCACACAAAAGTCGAATTTCATACCATAACGGACCGCCCAAAATAAAAACGTAAAACGAGAAACCCTTGAATCCCACGACGAGAAATTTCCTAATACATCCTCTTCCGTAATAATGTCTAGGACTACCGACGGTTCTCGGACTCCTTTTATATTTACACTTCCCGTAAGTCTGTTCGATGGACACGGGAACTTAGGACGGCTTCTCCGACGTGGAGTCTGTCCTGGACGAAGAATCTGAGTTAGTAGCGGAATCCTTTTCATTAAATTACCTACAAGATAGACGAAGTCTCATCCAAAGAAACGTGTCACTCTGACACAAAACTTTACCTTATTAACCGAAGACGGAAAAGAGTGGTTCACAACGATTTTTATTTGTGTATAAAGAAGAATAGAAGGTAATGTGTATAGAAGAATACGTTTTTAAGATGATTGAATTTGTGTCTAGTATTAGAAAAAGAGTGATTCAATAATATTTTTTCGTTCTGTCATTTTGGTTAGTATATTAAGTGTGTTATTTTACTGTGTCCCTAAATAGTAAACCTTAGGTGTCGTGTTATTGACAAGGTGGTCCACGAGCGAGTCGGTACGGATATTTCCCAGTACCCTAGTACCCTAATGGAGGTAGGTAAAACGTCTCCCGATGGGACGTCAACTACTCCTTCGTGAAAGTATTTAACACTTCCGGAAAGATAAAGGAATGTTTATACATTTGAACTGTTTGTGTATAATTTCGAATAGTGGAGTGTATGAAAGTCCGTATTTTGACTCGTATAGTCTCGATACTGGTGTCTAATGTCCTAATTTTTTATATATATAAAGAGTTTTAGACAGTACTGTTAAAAGGACTACTAACACCTTTTTCTAGAATTCCTCTTTGCGATTTTACTTTTGTACGAACAGTTCTAAAGACACCATGCCAATCTTTCTCGTTTGGTAAAAGGGGTGGGTGAAAGGTAATTTAAGTGGTCGGATCCTTAGAGACAATTTTTACGTAGTTTAAGGAACAATATAAACACACGAAGAATGTAAAATATCCGTGATTATGGGCCAACAGGTTACTAACCTTGATTTAAATCACAGGAAAAACATAGGAGTTCTCTAAAAACGTAGACTATGGAACAAGTGGTTTAAGAGTGAACGATGTACACAGAGGTGTACGTGAATCGAATCGTAGGTACACTGGTCGATGTCATATGTGTGTGTTGGAAATAAGATACCCCTTTATCACTGAAATCCAGTTATAAAGGTGCAAGACTACAATTTTACACTTTAGTCACGTTGGGTTTTACAAAGTATAGAAAACCAAAACGTCAGTTTTCGGAAGGTCGGTTTAAATAACGGACTCATACCATTAGGTGAGTTAAGTCCATACAGTTTCGTCAATAAGTTTAAAGGAAGTCAATTGAAACAATACAAATAGGAAGTCACCAGACATAGTATAACACGAAATCAAACGTTATACGAAGTTTAATAAAGTCCTACAGTTTGTTGGTTTACAGTTGTTACTTTCATTCAAACATGAAGACAAAACTTATTTGTATATAGATGGAAAGTAAGGTTGACACTTATTTTAAACCTAAAGTAACCAATCTTGTCATCTGTCCTGTAGGACTTATATAAAAGTAATTTGAATGAAGGAAACCACTGATTCCTAAGTCTTACAAAAAAGTGGAAACTCGAGAAGTAACCCCTCAAAAACTAGAATTCTAAATCAACAGAATTACAAAATATCGTACACCTACTGACATCCGAAAGTAACTTGGGGACAAAAAACCATTCAAGTGAATAAATTTGTCTATCGTTACTGTAAATACCCCTTGTTAGACGAAACACCTTCTGGTCGTATTCGAACGTAGAAAGTACTCAAATTATTATAAGAACAAAATGGATTAGTTGGACGTCGAGACCAAGAACTAGAATACTTTAGTAGTCGTACTCAGGAAGAGAAAGGAAAGGTCGGTTTTACCTAAAGAAACATTTCTGATACTAAAGGGTACTTAGGAACTTAAAACTTTGAGGACGTGTAACATTTGTCACGGGACGAGACTCCGAATTACCCTTTTATAAACCCTAAAAGATCGAGACTGACTTCCGACCCACTTTAGTTAATAAATTCGTGACATTTCATTCTCAAACCCAGAGTCTGTTGCTAATGTTTCGTCTGTGTGAAATTGTGGGTCTTGTTAGTACACCTCGAACAACTGAGAATAGGTACCGGTTACCCACTTACTTTATAGTAAGGATAGACGACTACGGTACCTCTCAGGAAGTTAGATACTCGTCGACCTCGAGGGTAGATGTGTGTGTGTATGTGTCTGTGTGTGTGTGTAAAAGAATGATCAACATGTCTACAATTTACATTTCTTAAGGCTGTCGAAAATGATTTCGGTAGTCTTCTCGGCAACTGAAAAAAGAACTGACATAGACGTCACCAGAAGACCCAGAGTTTTGTGAGTTAAACATGTTTCATTATTTCCAGTACAAAATTTTTCCCTTCTATAACACGAAGAGTGACGACGACGACGATTCAGCGAAGTCAGCACAGGCTGAGACACGCTGGGGTATCTGCCGTCGGGTGGTCCGAGGCGACAGGGACCCTAAGAGGTCCGTTCTTGTAACCTCACCCAACGGTAAAGGAAGAGGTTACGTCCTTTCACTTTTCACTTTCCCTTCAACGAGTCAACACAGACTGAGAAACGCTGGGGTACCTGACGTCGGATGGTCCGAGGAGGCAGGTACCCTAAAAGGTCCGTTCTCACGACCTCACCCCACGGTAGCGGAAGAGGCGTGACACGAGATCTTTATGAGTTTACCATACCTTTTTAAATGTCTTCTAAACTACACTGATAATATCTGTGACTAAAAATTTACAAATCTTCTCTACTCGAAAATAATACGAACTCACGAATCGTCAACAATGATGGGGGTTTGAAGGGTCACACCAACCTCCTTAATAAAGTTTACTTCCCGAAAGTCCCACGATTTTGAAGACTAAGTTTCTTTTAGTCCCGCATATAAACTACCATAACCTCTTTTACCCTTCCCCTTTGGAATCTCCTGATTCCCTCAAAAGTGTTTGTCAGTACAAATCCTGAGAATACATCCTCTAATAGTGTCCGAAATCACCGAAACTTTAGATTAGTAGTGTATTTCGAGGGGAGTTTTCGTAGTGTCGAAAACCACGGTCTAAAAGGACATCTCTAGTCGGACCTCACTATATAGTTCTAGTTCCATGTAAAGTTTCCCTTTCAGGAATTTTTGTTTAATACCAGTGACAGTTGCTTAGTAAGTTTTAGTATTTAGAACACACCACTCAATTGTCACTGGTCTGCACCAGTGACTTGACTTTTTCTTTATTGTTTTTGTGTGTTTTTTTGGGTGATGAAAAAGAAGAACAGACATCTCTGGTGACACTCCAAAATCTTTATAGTCAGAGTTAGTTCGGAGAACACTCAGACACTAAATTTGATCTCGGGACCCGAAGTCTGAAAATAATAAGACAAAGATTTCCTTGAAACATTTGACGTCTGTTGAAGTCTACAAATCGACTGGTACATTTTCCAAAGTAGTATTTATATTTATAACGTTAACTTTCAAAGGGTTGTATAACATTTACTAGTGTTGATTCAATCTTCATCACGAAGTAGAAAACTTTACATAGAATGACTTAGATTTGGGACGTCGTTGAACCACATTTAGTAGTAGATAAAATTTTTGATATACTTCATGTAAATGTAAACTTACGGAAGATGACTAGAAGGAAAGTATGAAGATGGGTTGTTCTTTTGTTTGTGTATGAGTACATATTAACTTTAGATTTTCTCAGGACATCAACGTTTAGAGTCTACTTTCTCAAAAAGACTTAACTCAAAAGTAATATCAAGATTATTATATTATTTTTGTTGTATATATGATTTTAAGACTCTTTATTAATAATTTATATTGTCATTCTTAAAACAACCGCATAGAGAGGATTATCTAGAGACTTTCCTCCATTAATTTTTAATTAAATACATCACTATAGATCAAAAACGATCTAAATCTATCACAAGTTTGTACTAAAATTAGTATAAGAAAGAACAGACGAATGTACATGTACAAGTATTTGTATGATGTATCTATTTGTTCATCCTTATCTACGAAATAGTAATCTTAAACTGTATTAATAAACTTCAGAAAGAAAAAATAGTAAGGTTTAGTGTGTCTAACAATTTTTGTTTGAGCTATTATCTAATGATGGTCAATCCAGAAAGAAGATAAAACAAATTTTTTTTTTTTTTTTTGTCCTAACATTTGTTTAGAAGGACTGAATGTCCTTCTAAATAGTTAGTAGGTAGTAAAGGAAAGAGTTGTGGTTGTATCTCATACAAATATGGAGAAACACCGGAGGGACTTTCAAAATATGGGACCTCAATACCAGGCATTATTGACTCTACCCGTATCCAACAGAAGTCTCTCTCTAACCTTTCCTCTAGAACTTGAAGTTAGATTTCACACAAGAGTCTCCCTAGTCAAATTCTCTCACATAGGAACCCTCAAATTTTTGCACCTTCAACATGGATACCAGTTAATTAGAAATTGTTTCCTCCGTTCTTATATTTTACCCTTTTTCTGTCAGAGAAGTTGTTCACCACGACCTTTTCAACCTGTCGACTTACATTTAGTTACTTCGATCTTGTGTGGGAGTATGGTGTATGTTTTTATTTGAGTTTTATTGAATTTCTGATTCTGTTCTATGGTATTTTAAGAATTTTCTTTTCGTTTTGTAAGAGACTGTATTTCGAATGGTTTCAAACTAATAAAGGGTTCCGGTATCTTTATTTTCGTTTTTATTTGTTTACCCTGGATTAGGGTGAGGACCCGTGTAGAGATTTTTTCTACTTTTGACATTAAGTTTTTCTATGTGAGTGGGGTTATAAGTGACGGTGTGATAAGTGTTATCTGTCCTATACTTTCGTAAGATTTACAGGTAGTCATCCACTCATTGTCTACTTACTTATTTCTTTTACACCATATATATGTATATATATATATAATCGGTATTCTTCTTACTTTATTAATAAAAGTCGTCGTACCTACTTGGATCTCTAATAGTATGATACACTTTATTTCTGTTTATCGTATATTGTAGCAAATATGCACCTTAGATTTTTCTTATGTTTACTTGAATAAATGTTTTGTCTGAGTGTCTGTATCTTTTGTTCGAATGACAATGGTTTGTACTTTCTCCCCTTCCCTATTTAATCCTCAAACCTTAATTATTTATATATGATAATATATATTTTATCTGTATAAAATATACATTATATATATAATATATATTTTATTTATATGGTTGTTCCTGGATGACATATTTTGTCACTTAATATAAGTCATAGAGTCTTATTTGATATGACCTTTTATTAAAAATTTTCTTACATATATATATATATACAAATACACATTGTCAGTTAAACGTCATGTAGACTTTCATTTTGTTGTAACATTTAGTTGATAAGAAATTATTTTTTAATTTTTTTATTTTGGTATCTTCAATTCTTAGTCTTTCAAGTGAGGAAATTGTCTAAAATGGATACGGACGACGATTCAGTGAAGTCAGCACAGGCGGAGACACACTGTGGTATCTGCCGTCGGGTGGTCCGAGGGGAGGGACCCTAAGAGATCCGGTCTTGTGACCTCACCCAACGGTAAAGGAAGAGGTTACATCCTTTCACTTTTCACTTTCACTTCAGTGAGTCAACACAGGCTTAAAAGCTCTGGGGTACCTGACGTCGGATGGTCCGAGGAGTTAGGTACCCTAAAAGATCCTTTCTCATGACCTCACCCCACGGTAACGGAAGAGGATATGGATCTACAAGCATTTTGTTTCAAACTTTTGTCGACTAAATATCGTAAAATTGAATGGTGTTTCTTAAAGAGAAGAAGTCAAACCTAATCCAATTAATACGCCAGTATTACTCTCAAACCCACAAAAAAAAAATTAAAGACGAGAGGTTCTCGATTCTCCTTGAACTGTTGTAGTCTATGAGATCAGTCCTGAAACACCACGTTATTTTTAAAATATTCATCGGAGTGTTGTATACAGATTTAAGAAACTGAAAGTCTTGTCGTAATGTATTCTTTAGAAAAGTTTTCTTAAACTGAACATCTCTTTATTTATTCTAAATGAGTTTTAATCTCATCATAAAGTTCATTTTTATGTTCTCTATCACCTTTTGAAAATTGAAAATTAAACGGTTATCTAAACATATTTAAGAAATACGTCTTTTGGGTTCCCCTTTTTCTTTGAAATAAAAAATGACAAGAGAAATAAAAATAATAATATAGAGGAAACCAGAAGTAGAAACATCTGATTATTGAAAAAAGAAACGGGGATAAGGTTAAATCTTTGGATGGGTACAGAGACTTAAAACTGACGAGTGTAGAGGGTAAAGAAACTTCAGAAATAACGTTCCATTCATTTGAGGACTTGGAAAAACATTACTCTTGGTACGATAAAAACGTGATATCATCGACAAAGGTAAAGATAAATTTTATATGAAAGTCACTACGAATGCAAAACGAAAGAAAACACAGAAGAAATAAGCCCCTAAAGAACGTCTAAAAAAAAAAGAACCTTTAACACTATTATCAACGAAAAACTTTTAACACGCCACTAGTTTTAATTACTGGAGAATGAGAATTTTAATTATTTGATTGTGTGAATGTACAGGATATGAAAGTATGTGTATTGTAGATTATTAGTATTGATGGGATAATTCTTTTATAATAGAAAGTAAAATCTTTACGACGACGACGATTCAGGGAAGTCAGCATAGCTTGAGACACGCTGGGGTATCTGAAGTCGGGTGGTCCGAGGGGGCGATGACCCTAAGAGGTCCGTTCTTGTGACCTAACCCCACGGTAAAGGAAGAGGTTACGTACTTTCACTTTTCACTTTCACTTCAGTAAGTCAGCACAGACTGAGAATCGTTGGGGTACCTGACGTCGGGTGGTCCGAGGAGACAGGTACCCTAAAGGGTCCGTTCTCATGACCTCACCCCACGGTAACGGAAGAGGCAATAAAATCCTTACTTCTTTGTCTAAAACTCTTCAATACACAAAACGAGTTCTCGTAAAGATCTTTCACCCGTACGATCCTAATTTTAGGTTTGAAGAAAAAAAAAGGAGGTTTCCACACGAAGAAAACTTTATAAAACAGGGATTAAGAAAATTCTTATTATGGAAACTTCAACGAGAAGGTACAGGACTTAATTAAATAGTGACAATAAAGTTATCGTAACACTGAAATAAACGTCTGATAATCTGAGTGTATCGTTCTTACTTTACATGACGTACAGATTTCAGTAGAGAAGTGATTTTGATTTTCCTATATAAGTAATTAGTATATAAGACTATCTGTCCATTGACCTTATAACAGAACAAGGGAACAAGGGTTCAAAAATTTAAGTATCAATTACTTATCAGTTTAGAGAGATTCTTTAAACTTGTAGGTAAAATAAAGAGGAAGTTCTTTATTTCAGGGTGAGACTCAAAACTACCCAAGATTTCAGAAAGGATGTAGTTGTACAACTACATACCGTTTTGGTTATGTCATAACATTTCATTTTATTTTTTTATTATTTATAATTTTTTTTAAAATTTCTTCAGAAAGGATTGTCAAAAACCTACGAACAATAATTTTTATTTTGAAATTACACAGGTCTATTACAGATGAGGACACACGAGTAACGACATAAAGTAAATGGTAGTCCTGTAGGTTGAGAAGGAATGACAAGAGGACGAAGACTCCTGAACGAAACGGATTAGTAGTATAGAATTCAGATAGACAACATCAACCTACACATTACACCGTCTTAAAAACTTTTCTGATCCCTCATTTTATTTACGTGTTTCAAAAGTTATGATTTTACCATCTTATATATGTATCCATAGGACTTTCTCCGTGTATTTCTCTGGACTACTCTAAGTTTCTCTCTACTGTAGACCAACCAATAAAGTTATAGACATTGAAATAAAATTTTTGAAGTCGTAACCACACATCATAATGTACAAAGAATAAATCTAATTCAATTTTGAGTTAACGGTTTCAAACTTAAGATTGCCTCTCACATTCGAGGTTCACAGTAGTCGATTATCAGATACCTCTTTCGGGTTCAAGACCACTGATAAGTACGAAACAGTACCAGTTGTGTACTCCGAAAATGGTAGATACTTGTAGTCTTTACCGAAATCAAACACTGAACAACAACAAGTTAGCGAGTCAACACAGGTTGAGGAACACTGGGATACCTGACGTCGTGCGGTCCAAAGGGACAAGAAGTGGTAGAGGACCTCGAACGAGTTTGGGTACAGGTAACTTAGTTACTACGGTAGGTTGGTACAGTAGGAGACAGTAGGGGAAGAGGAGGACGGAATTAAGAAAGGTTCGTAGTCCCAGAAAAGATTACTCAGACGAGAAACGTAGTCAACCGGTTTCATAACCTCGAAGTCGAAGTCGTAGTCAAAAAGGTTTCTTATAAGTCCTAACTAAAGGAAATCTTAACCGATCAAACTAGAAGAACGTCATGATCCCTGAGAGTTCTCAGAAGAGGTCGTGGTATCAAACTTTCGTAGTTAAGAAGTCGTGAGTCGGAAGAAATACCAGGTTGAGAGTGTACGTGTGTACTGTTGATCTTTTTGGTATCGAAACTGACATACCTGAAACAGTCGTTTTATTACAGAGACGAAAAATTATACGTCAGATCCAAACAGTATCCAAAAGAAGGTTCCTCGTTCGTAGACAAATGGTATAATTTACAATTTTACCACAGAAAACCACTTTATTTCTATAAGTTCTATGTACCTAGTTGAATCTACAAAGGGTCTGTAGAAGTGGGAAAACTCTTGTCACGTACTTTTAGATCTTTCCGAGTGACAGAATAAGAATTTCTGCTTCTGGATCGAGTTAAAATGTATTAGAAGAACCAGAGTTTTAGGAAGATATGAGAATGTCAACTAACTTTTAAGGTATTCTTGTATACAATTCTTTAACTTTTTCCCTTGATTTTATAAATAATTAAAATTTAATCATTATTTACCCAATTTGTATTTATAAACACTTCTTATTGGAATGAGAATTTTTGTTTTTACCAGAACAAAATGTACAAACTTTTAAAGAAATGACAGACCTAATAATCTTCTATAGACTAAGAGTATACAAGGTTAAACAACTCTATGTATCAAACCCAACTTCATGTACTTTTTTTAGACTGGAATTTGGGGTAGACTGAGTACATTGACCTTTTTTTTCATTGATTCATAGTAAACTTCTATTAAAACCTAAAATTTTATAATATACTGTTGTATTGTTCATTATCAAATAACTTCTAATACTTCTTTATACTTTGATAAAGGTACTTGTAAAACATAGGACGAGGTTATTCCAGGTAACCAGATAGAACGTGAAACTTTCCTAGTAAAGAGGGACGTACTCAAACTTTGTAGTACACCATCAGTAATACTTTATACTTATGTAGTTGCATAGGTCTAGAAGGTTTATAAATTATGTGAAACAAAATTATTTGTGTGTGTCTCAGTAATTATATTGGTAGTTAGAATATTTTTTTAAATATTTATAATCCTTTGACGGTTATGCTATTTCTTCTGTTTCAAGATTTTAAGGTTTAGACCGTACTTTGGAGTCTAAAATAGTGACATGGTGTATAACAAACAACTAACGAAAGAAAAAACACCGTCCAAGTAAAGTAAGGAAATACTCTTCTACGGACGGTTTATGAGTCCAAACTCACTGGTATTGAACAGAAATTCAAGGATTAAGTTCATTTTCATTCTAAGTACTATTTTTGCAGACCAAGTCGACATCGGGTTGGTGTGTTCACGAGTGGAACTCAGTTGGTAGCATGAAACCATACCTGTAGTATATTTACAAGGTAAAACGTGTGTCTTGTAATTTCTCCGTACAAGAGTTCTCAGATCCACATTGTTTTAGTTATTTAAACAACGAAAGAATCCCAGTAAAAATTCATCTCGTAAAAAAAAAAAAATTGGGGACACTTACGTGACCGTCAGTTCTTGCGTTGTGAGAGGTCCCTTCAAATCACGGTGACGGAACCCAAACACGTTTCCGAGGTTGTCAAAATGATCAATCACGAGAACGTGGTAGTAACATCTACGACTTTGTGACTACTTTCCCTTTATTATAGATTTATAATAGTGTCTCAACAAAACTGGAACGTCTAAGGGACTTTCTAGGAATCACTAGTAAGATTCTTGACGATAAGATCAATTTAACTTCTCTTTTTTAAAGTAACATAAGTTGGTCCTTGGGTCGTCTAAACCCACCGGGAAACGACCGTACTTCCATTTGTATGAGAACGAGGACCTTAGACCGAGACCTCTTTCACCTCAAAAGGACGGACCACCATCTGTCTAGAGATTCCTCTGTCTCACGACCCGGAAGGACTCGAAGGTTTCGTCCCCCTACTTACCGAAGACTGAATAGTCGATTTTTAACAACCACTGGTGTTGAAGGTAGGTTTTGTCGGAATTTCAAGATGGACTGTATAGACCTATTTCAACCCAATATTGTAGACTCTTCAGTCTTTTGAAAGGACTCCTGTTTTCCGCAAACGGTACACTCGAAAAGAAGTAAATTCCATACTCTGAAACCTACCTAATAATGACATAGACAAAGAGTGCTTGTCGTCTTGGATGGTGTGTTCCTACAGGTCTTCTTCTTTCTTGGATGACGTTCTACACTTCGATGACGTTCTTGGACGACGTTCCACAGTTACGAGTCGGGTACTACTCGGGAATGGTTCCAACCGACGATGAGTAGTGACAGTGGGAGTAGAGATGATAATCTACACCAACCTTACCTTAAACTTACCGTAATCTCAGTGTAACCTCTTCCGCTACCGTGGAGTGAGGTCATGAGAACGTATCTTTTAGGGTACCTACCTCCTCGGACCACCCGACGTCAGGTACCCCAACGCTTCTCAGCCTGTACTGACTCGTTGAAGTGAAAGTGAAAAGTGAAAGTACGTAACCTCTTCCTTTACCGTTGGGTGTGGTCACAAGACTGGACCTCTTAGGGTCCCTACCCCCTCGGATCATCCGACGGCAGATACTGCAACGTGTCTCAACCTGTGCTGACTTCGCTGAATCGTCGTCGTCGTCTCAGTGTATCTCTTTCCGTCCTCTTTTTAAACTTCTTCATCTTTTATTAAGAGGAAAGATTCTGAAACAGGTAAAAAAGATCCGACAGGTGGGAGGATGTGACAACACCCTTACATTTAACCACGTCGGTCATACCTCCAAGGAATTTTTTAATTTCTATCTCAAAGGTAATATCTAAAAAACTTTGATATTAAGTTTTTTTATAAACGTCGAGTTACGAGTAACGTCGTCATAAATACTATTTACTTTACTTTCCTTTACTTTCGTTAAATTTACAGGTAACTGTCTATTTACCTATCTCTTCTACACCACGTATGTTTCTTTATAATGAGTCGGTATTTCTCTTATTTTATTACGGTAAACGTCGGTGAACTGACATGGATCTCTAATAGTATAATTCACTTCATTCAGTTTCTGTCTATAGTATACTATAGAGAATATACACCTTAGATTTTATTTCATTATGTTTACTTGGATATACGTTTTGTCTTTATCTGGATGTCTGTATCTTTAGTTTGAATACTATTGGTTTACCCTTTCCATACCCGTTCACTATTTAATCCTTAAACCCTAATTTTATGCATATGACGGTGTATATTTTATTTGTTCCTGGATGCCATATCATGTCCCTCGATATAATTTCTAGGATATTTTAGATATTCCCTTTTCTTGGAAACGACTTCCATTGTATGGTAATATTTAGTTGAAATAAAGTTATTTATATGTACATACATAATTTTTCATACTTAGTCTTTATTAAGTCACTCCAACCTTAAATCCTTACAGGTTTTCTTTTATTATGTTCATTTCTACTTCTACGACCTCCTTCTCCTGAGACGTACACACCTGTTCTAAAATCTTAAATTAAAACATCCATTGTCTCCCTCGGTGCGTTACAAAAAGTCTCTATACCAAGGTTGGGTCGAAACAATCTAAGTAGTCCATCGTCCGACGTATAACCTAAAGTGTCTCCAGGGATCTCTCCGTGCGACGAACCCGAGTAACTGAAAGGGGACGGTAAAAATGTGTTAGTAGATAGTCTAAAGTTAAAATTTTTGTATCATGCTCAGTTTCAAAATTTTCTCGTTTGGAGTTGAAGTCCTTACGACGGTAACGTTTTACTTAGTACGAAAACCTTAAAGTCTCAATCAAAACTCGGTTTTTGTTTACCCTACGTTTATTACGATTTATAATTAATGCAAAACGACGACGTGTTCAAAACGACTCAAAGTAAAATAATATAATCTTCTCCAAAGTATCAACCAGTGTTTTAATAAAGAACACGGACTGTCTATTTTCAACCCTTCTTTCAGGAGAACACGGTATCATAGATCAATAGACTAGAGATTTTGTTTTACCAACTTGAAGTATTTTCATCTTCTATTCGAACGAAAGAAACGGGGTAGATGATTATCCTTAAATCACTTTCTAAAAATCAGGAAATAATAGATCTGTGACACTTATGTCAGTATTACTTTAAGGTTACGTGTCGATGACTCTAAATCATTTTAGTTTTTATCGGGACACCAGAACCAGTGGTGACGACCCACTTTTTGTTTTCCTTTCTTTCAGAGTTTCTAAACGCACACACGGACACTCAAAATTTAATACCTGTACTATTTTGTACGGGGTAAAGTATTAAAATTATACTGTGATTTTATTATCACTATACATATAATTCACGTATAATTATGTCTAATTACATATGTTATATATATAAGCTGTCCTAGATTAGGAAAGACTTCAAAAACCTAAGGAACTATGTGGAAGAAAGGGAGATAAAGATAACAATTCTGTAAAAAGTGCGGTAGTTGAGCGTGCCTCACAATCAGCTGAAGTGTACACCGGGCACCTCCTGAGACCACTTCACTCAGTCAGACTGGACCCAGGTGTCTCTGTGGACGTCTACAGAGGTGGACAAAGAGGAATAAGAGGGCTCCTAAAACGAAAGTAGGTCGTTTAAGAAGGTTGTCGACCCACCACGGTTGTGTACCTCCGGGGGACTCCTCCTGTAAAAACAAAGTGTTCTCTTTAGGTTTGGATTGACGAGGCAACGTAAACCCCTTAAAAAAAAGAGGACGTACTTATGTGAGTAGTACAACCGGTATAAACTTAATCCTTTATCGTCACAAAAGTCGGCACGTTCTACTTGTGTTTAAATGAATTTATACTTATGCAGCGGTAATATTACTCCGAACAGGAGGACACTGATCTTTTGCTTACACGGTACACTAGGAAAGGTTGACGAGAGAAGGACTCTCTGAAATAGATTTTTCCCGGCGCTCCCCGTGACGTCACCACTTCCTTCTCAAAGTCTAGTTACGAAATGGAAAATAACACCAGAGTGTGGTTTGGTCATCCCACACGAGTACTGAGTTGCAAGACGACCACAGACTGGTGAGACCGGAACGTCGCAAACGTGGGGTCCATTTATGTTTGTTGTATGTAAACTCTCCATTTTTACGGGACGAGTGTGTAACGAAAACGTCAGTGACGGTACGGAGTAATTTTACTGTACGATTCTCTTGGGAGTGAGTGAAACCAAAGAGACGATTTTGTACCTAGTTAGAGAAGGGTTTAAGAAAAGAAGGGAAGAAGACCCCTTATTAGGGAGTCAGGTCCAGGGTCAATAATTCCGAAGGACAGACCTCGGGACTCGCAGAGAAACCCTGTCGACCGTAAGTAGTGGTAGTTAGGTCCCTAGAGAGACCATGTATTTGTGAAAAAGCTTTACTCTATTCGAACTCATACAACGATTTAGTACGATAGACAGTGGAGCACCATGGATTTTTTCTACATCTTTGCTGGTTTAGTAGATGAGGCAGCGAAAGGTGAAAAATCCTCTTTCGAAGTAAAGACAACGACGTTTCACTATTTCGTGTCGAACCGTTGTACCTAAGTTTCCTCTTGACTCTCTACTTTTAGTTCTAAGTTATGTTTGTCAAGAAAGGTCCAATTTTTATCGGTCGTCTTGTAACGTAACGGAGAGAAACTCCGAATGAAATATAAAACACCTCTTCCTTATGTGAATCATCGGAAGGGACCGACACGTATACTTTTGAACCGACTTCGTAGGACTGTTTTACCTATCACACTCGAGTAGACGGAGGTTTGACAACCAACTACAGACTCACCTGGTGAGAACAAATTAGACTGGACCGCGTCGGTTTCTCTTGACCCGGGTCCGTAAACTTTCGTACACGTTTAAATCTAACTGGTTAACAGATAAATAATTGTAACGATACGATCCAGGTTCAAATAAGAAGAGATGAATTTTATCCTATATGGGCCACAAGATTCTTTGGGATCTCGAGAGTAGACTCATAGAAATAAACTTCATACTTATACGAAAAGTTTTAAAAATACTGAATTTTTTAATTAAATTAAAAATAAAATATAATCTCGTATCAACTAAATTTTACAAAACAATCAAAGTTCACAAGTCGTTTCACTAAGTCAATATGTATATGTACATAAGGAAGAAAAAGTCTAGGAAAAGGGTGTATCCAATAGTCTATTATAGTTCATCTCAAGAGACACGATATGTCATTAAGGAACAACAAATAGATAAAATAAATATCATCACACATAGACGATTAGGGTTTGAGGTTTAAATGCGCAGACCTAAACGAAAATTTGATTCGAACCCTATTTCGACCACATATTGTAAATAATCAAAGTCCACAACAACAACAGTAAGTCAGTGGGTCAACACAAGTTGAGAGTTGAGGTACCTGGTGTCGTACGGTCCAGAGGGACAGGCAGTGATAGAGGACCTGAAACGGGTTTAAGCACAGGTAACGTAGACACTACGGTAGATCGGTAGAGTAGGAGACTCCGGGAGAAGAGGAAGACGGGAGCTAGAAAGGGTCGTAGTCCCTGAAAAGGTTGCTCAGTAGACGAAGGACCACATGTGTAGCGTTAAGTTACAAACATATCAGACGCTTTACCAGTGGTAGTACTCAGATATTTATGGTGGACAGTGGTACGTTAACTGGGAGAAATGACAAAAACGGGTGAGGTTGGGAGAAGAGATCATTGGTGGTTGGACAAAAGACATAAACACTCATAACAAAACAAAGCAAACAAGTCAAAAATCTAAACAATAAGAGATAGACTGAATGAGTGAATCACACTATTGGAGACGACGACGACGACGATTCAGCGTAGTCAGTACAGGTTGAGACGCACTGGGATATCTGCCGTCGGATGGTCCGAGGGGGCAGGGACCCTAAGAGGTCCGTTCTTGTGGCCCCACCCAACGGTAAAGGAAGAGGTTACGTACCTTCACTTTTCACTTTCACTTCAGTGACAGTACTGACTGAGTCGCTGGGGTATCTGACGTCGGATGGTCCGAGGAGACAGGTATCCTAAAAGGTCCGTTCTCATGACCTCACCCCACGGTAACGGAAGAGGCTACTATTAGAGATCCAGGTGAGTGCAACGACGTTGGCCGTCTTAAAGTAAGAAAAAAAAAAAAAAGTACCGACTTATTGTAAGGTAACACGTGTACTTGTAAATTCCAATAAAAGAACAGAACCGATAACACTTCTCACGACGTTTCTTGTATCCGTACGTATATAGAAAAGTACAATCACAAAAGTATAAGAAACCTATTTATGGACCCAATATACCATCCACATTGGTAAAAAATTCTTTTGCGGTATGACAAAAGGTATCGCCGATGTGGTTAAATGTAGGGACGGTTGTCACATTGTCCCAAGGAAAAAGAGGTATAAACAATAAACATCTGAAAAACTACTATGGGTAAGACTGTCCACACTCCACTATAGAGGACCACCAAAACTAAACGGAAAGGGACTACTAATCATTAAACCTCGTAGAAAGGTCCCCGGACAACCGGTAGACGTACAGAAGGAACCTTTTGACAAATAACTCTAAGAGTAAAAAGTAATTATACTAAAAAAATTGTACCATCATGGTTTTCGTGTATTTTGGCTCCAATGTATTTTATACTCCGAAATATTAATTATTCTGGAAATAAATCTTCGATTGATTCCTCACCGATCGTGTCACCACTCGTAGTCCTGGAGGTACGTACAAGAAAGAAAGTGAAGGTAGGACGTTAGAGAGACCCGGGGGACTGACCGAGACCGGATACATAAAAAACACCTTTACACAGTGAGGACCCGAAAGATACGGGGAGAAGGTGACGTTGGTCAGAACTTCCGGTAAGTGGCATCTACAGTACCTATGATCTAGATAGTCCCGGTAGGTTGTGTATAGTCCGAGATGACTCGCTCTTTGTCTAGAAAGTACACAATTTGAAACTCTAAAACTACTCAAAAGACACACACCTTTCGTAGTTGTTGGGACTAATTTTATACTCCTATAGTATTAAAAATATTTAATTTTTCAAATTAAGTTGAAAATAAATAAATAAAGTTTTATTTACTATGTAAGGGTCTTAAGTATTAAATTTCCAAGTCCCCTATGTCTCACTTTTTTTAGAGAGAAGGTAAAGGATTAGGACTGGTAAGAAGTGGGAGTGTGAGGAATGGAACCTGTTGTGTATTACTTATTAAAGAGCATATAAATGACTCTGTAAAGTTAATATAAGTTTGTTTAACAAACGATTTAAGGGGAAAACATGTCTTCACCTTCATATCACATAAGACGTAAAAGGTATACCCTTGGAAAATATATAATTCTTTAAATGAAAAACAGACACTATACATAACGTTTACAAAAAAGAGTGAAACAACAGTAGAAAACTATTTACGAGAGTCTTACTTTTTTTTTTAGAACGAAATCAAGTAAAACACATAGTTCTGACCTTTCTAGAGAATTAAAAAAAAAATTTAAGAGTGGACAAAAGAAGAGAAAATAATAAAGAAGAGTATGTAAATTTAGGAACTATATGGACTCCAGTCAAAACTCCATATCCAGGTTGAAATTAGAGAAGGTCTATCGATGGACCAACAGAGTCAAAATAATTTGTGAAACGAGTGACTAAACTTTACGTTGGAAATAGTAGACATCAAAAGGTCTACAAGAACCTAGTTAAAGATCTGCACGATAAATAAGGTAACTAGACAGAGGGACAAACACTCGGTCATAGTAAATAGAAGTCAAGTTACGGTCCTACCGAAGACATGAATACTGAAGTCCCTTTAAGAAGACCAGGTTTACATGAGTCACATCGACTACAAATTATATGACGCCTCCAGACCGGTACCTACCGTCTACTTCTCCTACCCCTGTCCAGACCTTTCCTTCCTCTGTCACCATGGTCTTTCACCCCTCGAGAATCTCAGTAACACGGAAGGTACTTATACCGGACACAATGAGTAAAGAAGAAAAAAATATGAGACCTGATCCCTTCGGTCCATATATCTCGGGACCTATCCATCGTGTGACCACTAACAACTGTAAAAGAATCTACAAAGCGAAGGACTATGAGTAGAACTTATTAGACGACTTTTGAGTTTAAGAGAATACAATCCTTACCCTTCAACGACATGGAAAAAAAAAAAGAGGATCGTACTCTGTATAAAAGGGGTTTTTACATACACTAGTTCTTTCTAAAGTCTCTCTAACGTTATTTATAAGAAAAATCAATAGGTTTTAAGAACCCTTGACTAACTTGTCCTACTTTTTATATCAGATTCTGAAAAGACTAAATTTAGGAAGTAGTAATAAGAGAAACTATATACAGACTCTTTCAGAAACTCTCATTACTTATTAAGACTTATTCTCGTATATGTTCGATTTTTTATAAAAGTTTTAAACTGGATTGAAGATTTTTACTTTGAGACTCATGTAATAACGAAGAATTACTAATAGACGATTCAAATCTCTGAAGAGTACTTTAACATTACTTTTTAAAGTCAAGTCAAGTCAGCGAGTCAGCACAGACTGAGAAACGTTGGGGTACTTGGTGTCGTGTGGTCCGGAGGGACAAGTAGTGGTTGAGACCTAATTGATATTATAAATTTTTAAAAGTTTTACTTCAAGAAGACTTAGTTAAGAATCAACTATTAGAAAAGAACATTTGTCCGGTGATTAGTAGACACAGAATGAACTGTAAACTCGAACAAAAACAGACACACGAAATTGACTTTATACTGTCTCCTATAATAATTACTTATTTCCAAGTGTCTGACAACGAAGAAGTTGTGTGGTTTCTCTTATAATATTAAAGGTCGGGACAGAAAGAAGACAAGTCTTCGTATAGTCGATGGATAACGGTATTAGTACTAATGGTTCAGTGGAGTTTAGAGTCCTTGACTTATATTATTATTCCTAAATAAATGGGTAGTTAGATAAGAGTCTCTCAAGTCGACCCGAACCACTTGAACTCTCGTCAAATAGACGAGAGTCCACCTGGTTATGTGTCCAGGCCGACCCTACTGTCACGATAACCCTGGTTCGGAGAGAGGAGGACGTCATTCGGTCGGACCGGTACGAAAGTACCACAGTCCCGTCCTACTCTCGTTTAGGTCCAGTCGTTTACGTAAGAGTTCAAAGAAGAACACAGAATACCGGGGTTTAAAGACACTGGTCTCGTTCAGTGTTCCGACTCTGAACACAATTACATCGGTCCTCTATGCTAAAGGTCAGTTTCTCGGACTTTCGTCTCCTCACTGTTCGACCCCGGTCATCACGACTGTCAGGCAGTATTTCTTCTTAATGTTACGTAAGGTCCCTTTTCACACTTAATTATCAATAATAGTACAGGCAGAGAAACATGTGGGTACCTGGCGTCGTACGGTCCGAAGGGACAAGAAGGGGTGGAGGGTCTCAAACGAGTTTGAGTACAGGTAACTCACTCACTACGATAGATTGGTAGAGTAGGAGACAACGGGGGAAGAGTAAGACGTGAGTTAGAAAGGGTCTTAGTCCCAGAAAAGGTTAGACAACCGAAAATCGTGGTCCACCGGTTTCGAAACCTCGAAGTCGTAGTCAGGAATGTTATTGATAAGTCCTAACTAAAGAAAATTAACTGATCAAACTAGAGGTCAAATTAAGAGGTAAACTTAATTATCAATTAAGTAACATTAATTACGTTTTTAGTATGTTGTCACCTTTTCTCCTCCTTTCTTTCGGACCACCTGACCCTAATCCCCCTATGAAAGGGTGACCTACACCTTCTTCGTCTCCTCTCTTTCTTTGGAGACTACTCTAACCTACCTCTGTTTCTTGTGCACTCACCTACAAAGACTTCTTAAGAACAAAGGCAGTGAAATTACACTAGGTCCACCACGTTCTCCATTTCTTAGGTAGACGGTTACGTCCTCCGTACCCAAGTCAGGGACTCAGCCCTTCTAGGGGACCTCTTCCTTTACCGTTGGGTGAGGTCATAAGAACAGACCTTTTGGGGTACCTGTCTCCTCGGACTATCTGATATCAGGTACCCCGACGTCTCTCAGCCTGTACTGACCCGTGTGTGTACAGTTACGTTAGGTCCTCCAACATCTCGCTTTAAGAAGACATCAGTGAAAACCAAGGACCCGACATTAGACGTACACAGGTCGAGGTCCCGACACAGACGTCTAAGTACCACACTTAGTCCTGGGAGATCGAACTCACGGGTCTCGGTCCGAGGGGAACTGAACACATTACCTAGTCAATAAACCCTGAGGTCGACGACATAGGATACCCTACAGCTTTCGGAGGAATTCACACGACCGACACTCCTGACAGAACGTCGAGGTTTGGATGAGGGTATTTGAAGCGGAACTCCGGTATTTCGACCCGAAGATGTTCTGCATCGACTGTAGTGGTGAACTTAGGGAAACACGAGTACGAGACGGGCTGGCAAACACTGGGGCACCTGACCTTAGGTGGTCCAAGGAGACAGGTACCTTAAAAGGTTCGTTCTTATGACTTACCCAACAGTAAAGGATGAAGTCCTCTACAAGGGTCGGTCTCTACCTTGGGTAGAGAGAACGAAGAAGTCGTAACCGTTCACTTCAGAAATGGTAACACAGTGGAACCAAGTCAAGTCAACGAGTCAGTACAGGCTGAGAAACGTTGGGGTACTTAGCGTCGTGTGGTGCGGAGGGACAGGTAGTGGTTGAGGGCCTCAAGTGAGTGTGAGTGCAGGTAGCTCAGTCACTACGGTAGGTTGGTAGAGTAGGAGACAGCAGGGGAAGACGAGGACGGGGGTTAGGGAGGGTCGTAGTCTCAGAAACAGTTACTCAGTTGAGAAGTGTACTCCACCGGTTTTATGACCTCAAAGTCGAAATCGTAGTAAGGAAGGTTTCTTTAGGGTCCCAACTAGAGGAAGTCTTACCTGACCAACTTAGAGGAACGTCAGGTTCCCTGAGAGTTCTCAGAAGAGGTTGTGGTGTCAAGTTTTTGTAGTTAAGAAGCCGTGAGTCGGAAGAAGTGTCAGGTTGAGAGTGTAGGTATGTACTGATGGTCTTTTTGGTATCGGACTCATCTACCTGGAATCAGCCCTTTCATTACAGAGACGAAAACTTATATGATAGATCCAACCAGTATTGAAAAGAAGGTTCCTCATACGCAGAAAATTAAAGTACCGACGTCAGTGATAGACGTCACTAAAACCTCGGGTTTTTTTATTTCAAACTGTGACAAAGGTGACAAAGGGGTAGATAAAGGGTACTTCACTACCCTGGTCTACGGTACTAGAAGCAAAAGACTTAGAACTCGAAATTCTGTTGAAAAAGCGAGAGGAGAAAGTGAAAGTAGTTCTCCGAAAAATCAAGGAGAAGTGAAAGACGGTATTCCCACCACAGTAGACGTATAGACTCCAATAACTATAAAGAGGGCCGTTAGAACTAAGGTCGAACACAAAGAAAGTCAGGTCACAAAGAGTACTCCATGAGACGTATATTCAATTTGTTCGTCTCACTGTTATATGTCGGAACTACATGAGGAAAAGGATAAACCTCGGTCAGACAACAAGGTACAGGTCAAGATTGACAACAAAGGACTGGACGTATGTCTGAAGAGTTCTCCGTCCAGACCATAAGGGTAGAGAAAGTCTTAAAAGGTGTAACAGAACACTAGGTGTGTCAGTTTCCGAAACCGTATCAGTTATTTCGTCTTTATCTACAAAAAGACCTTGAGCGAACGAAAAAGGTACTAGGTCGCCTACAACCGTTAAACTAGAGACCAAGTAGACGGAGAAGATTTTGGTCGAACTTATAGTCTTTCAAGTACTAAGTGCATAACGACTTCGGACCGAACCTCTTAAAACTCGTAATGAAATGATCGTACACTCTACTCACGTTAACACTTCATCAAACTCGTAAGAAACCGTAACGGAAAGAAACCCTAACCTTACTTTTGACTGGAAAAGGTCAGGACACCGGTGACGACTCANAGGTTCCCTGAGAGTTCTCAGAAGAGGTTGTGGTGTCAAGTTTTTGTAGTTAAGAAGCCGTGAGTCGGAAGAAGTGTCAGGTTGAGAGTGTAGGTATGTACTGATGGTCTTTTTGGTATCGGACTCATCTACCTGGAATCAGCCCTTTCATTACAGAGACGAAAACTTATATGATAGATCCAACCAGTATTGAAAAGAAGGTTCCTCATACGCAGAAAATTAAAGTACCGACGTCAGTGATAGACGTCACTAAAACCTCGGGTTTTTTTATTTCAAACTGTGACAAAGGTGACAAAGGGGTAGATAAAGGGTACTTCACTACCCTGGTCTACGGTACTAGAAGCAAAAGACTTAGAACTCGAAATTCTGTTGAAAAAGCGAGAGGAGAAAGTGAAAGTAGTTCTCCGAAAAATCAAGGAGAAGTGAAAGACGGTATTCCCACCACAGTAGACGTATAGACTCCAATAACTATAAAGAGGGCCGTTAGAACTAAGGTCGAACACAAAGAAAGTCAGGTCACAAAGAGTACTCCATGAGACGTATATTCAATTTGTTCGTCTCACTGTTATATGTCGGAACTACATGAGGAAAAGGATAAACCTTGGTCAGACAACAAGGTACAGGTCAAGATTGACAACGAAGGACTGGACGTATGTCTGAAGAGTTCTCCGTCCAGACCATAAGGGTAGAGAAAGTCTTAAAAGGTGTAACAGAACACTAGGTGTGTCAGTTTCCGAAACCGTATCAGTTATTTCGTCTTTATCTACAAAAAGACCTTGAGCGAACGAAAAAGGTACTAGGTCGCCTACAACCGTTAAACTAGAGACCAAGTAGACGGAGAAGATTTTGGTCGAACTTATAGTCTTTCAAGTACTAAGTGCATAACGACTTCTGACCGAATCTCTTAAAACTCGTAATGAAATGATCGTACACTCTACTCACGTTAACACTTCATCAAACTCGTAAGAAACCGTAACGGAAAGAAACCCTAACCTTACTTTTGACTGGAAAAGGTCAGGACACCGGTGACGACTCAAAAGGTTTAAACGACCGTATAACTCATGTCGTGAAAGTGTCGTAGTAGAAAGTCCTAAGCTTTGTCGAGTTGACCTTAAGGTAGTGGAGGTGATCGAAACAAGCATCACTACGAAAGGTTCCGGGCGAACTGAAGTGTAAGGTTTTACAGACCGAGATCGACTCACTAGTGTGGTAGTACTAATAGAACCAGTACTTCTAGAAAAAACATGTCAAGAAGACACATGTATATACACATAAATAAGAAAAGTTTAAGAAAAGGGTAAATCCAACAATGTGTTGTAACTCGTCTCAAGGGACACAATATGTTTACCAGGAACAACCAATAGCAAAATATCTATCATCACAAATGGACTGTTAGGGTTTGAAGGTGAGATGGGAGGTGGTGGGAAAGGGAACTCGTGGTCGTGTACAACCTTTGAAAATAAACTCCGAACTTGAACTACTCACTGGCTTTCCTTACCTTGATTGGAGGTCACTGGGATTAATTTCTCTAGAATTCCAATGGTAACGAAGATTAACAGCATTATGTCTAAACAGATGTCGCATTAGGAAAAGACGTCTGTGTTTTGAATAACTTTTTTATTTTGTTAAAGTTCACAGATGAAATAAAAAAATAAAAAATAAATAAAAAATTTAAAAATAAAAATGAAATAAAATGAAATGTTATGACATAACCGAAACGGTATGTAACTGTACTTAGGTGGTGTCCACATGTACGTAAGGGTTTGTACTTGGGGGGAGGGTGGAGGGAGGGATATTGTAGAGAGACCCAGTAGGGGTACGTGGTCGGGGTTCGTACGATATAGGACGTAGCCTGTATCTGACCGCTAAACAAAGAAAGTACTATCATATGTACTTTCTTCTGTATGTCTACCGATTGTTTGTGTACTTTTCTACAAGTTGTAGTGAGTAATAATCTCTTTACGTTTATTTTTAGTGTTACTCCATGGTGAAGTGTGGTCAGTCTTACAGACGCTAGGTTTTTAGACGTTCGTTATTTACGACCTCTCCCACACCTCTTTTCCCTTGGGAGGATGTGACAACCACCCTTACGTTTTATCATGTCGGTGATACCTCTTGTCACACCTCTAAAGAATTTTTTAACTTTCATCTTGACGGAATACTGGGTCGTTAGGGTGAAGGCCCGTATGTGTGACTCCTTTGGTCTTAACTTTCTCTGTGTACATGGGGTTACAAGTAACGTTGTGACAAATATTATCGATCCTGTACCTTTGTTGGATCTACAGGTAGTCGTCTACTTACCTATTCTTTCAACACCATGTATATGTGTTACCTCATAATGAGTCGGCAATTTTTCTTATGTAGACTTAGTCAAAACTTCTCTACCTACTTTGACCTCGGCTAATATGTCTCACTTCATTCGGTCTTTCTTTTTGTGGTTATGTCATATGATTGTGTATATATACCTTAAATCTTTCTACCGTTGCTACTGGGACACACGTTCCGTCGTTTTCTCTGTGTCTACACATCTCACCTGAAAACCTGGTTCACAGATGAAATCTTCGGTGAAGAAATCACGTTTAATAAGATCTTTTCACTAAATTATCTAAGTGACTTAGTAGATCACCGGTCATTCTCCTTGATGAATTATCTTCCTTTTATATTTTCACTCCAATGTTTTTCGTAACAAACCTCACTTACCTCGAACGGATACACTCTCACACAATCTTTAATTTTTCCTTTAATCTTAAGAATTTTAGTTTCCACTTAAACTACATGTAATTTTAGTAACTGAGGACTTTAAACGTTTATTCTGAAGACTAAGTTCCTTGAAGATTGTCAAAATTGAAAAATCTAACTTAAAGGGATCCATTGACACTTAGAGGAAGAAAAGAAACAGGGACGACGAACGGAAAGTCCAAGAATCAAGAGGTAGGTCTCTAACTTAGAAGTGAAAAACGTCACTTCCGTGTCTTAGGATTCGTGACCTGGTAGTCCTTTAGAGGAGTGGGACTTAAAGAAGAATAACCAACAGAAGGTAAACATATTGGGACACTTCTTACATAAATATTACCGTCCACAAAAGTCACTACATAGGACCCTCATATCTTAGGACTAAATTTACCAATGACTACTTACAACCGTAAATTTACTTTTGTCCTCAACAAAAGGATCACGAACCTTCGGGAAAGGGAATCAATAACTGTATTTAAAGGTCACTTCTTTCCTTAAATACCTTTGTCTTATCCGTCTTCCGTCTAAACGACCGGGAAGACGAAACGCCACCCCTACACCTCCCTTTCCTTACACCGAAACGGAAAAGAAACTGAGTAATCACTAAGACACAACGGACACACGGATCTCTGAGATTGTCATCTGTGTAAAAGTATTCACTTTATAGTACGAAGTAGGACCGTCACGACAGTATGTAGAGGCATCGAGAAACGTCTAAAAGTAATCTCTCAACGGTATTTCTCAAGTAATTTTTTTTTTTTAGTCTATGCCCGTTGTGCAGATAAAAAGTTTGTTAGACTTTTTATGAGTGTTTTCTGGGAGGTTGTATTATTGTATTTGTTTTCAAAAATACCGGGAAAGTCTAGAAGTGAATAAGATAATAAAGATAATAGTCCTTTCTATTAAAAGTTTTAATTTTCATTTAAGAGTTAGTATTTAGTATGGTACGACAACAAACTAATTCATTAGATTCATGAGGTACTGACACCCAAGATAAAGACAAAACATATATCCAAGTCAAAGTATCAGAAAAAGAAAAAAAAAAAAAAAAAAAAAAAAAATGAAATGAAATGAAATGTTATGACATAACCAAAACGGTATGTAACTGTACTTAGGTGGTGTCCACATGTACGCAAGGGTTAGGACTTGGGGGGAGGGTGGAGGGAGGGGTATTGTAGAGAGAGCCAGTAGGGGCACGTGGTCGGGGTTCGTACGACATAGGACGCAACCTGTATCTGACCGCTAAGCAAAGAATGTACTATCATTTGTACAAAGTCACGGTAAGAGGACTTAGTAGGGTGGGAGAGAGAGAGGGAGACTCAGGTTTTCAGGCGATATGTGTAGACACAGAGAAAACGACAGAGTGTATGTCCCAGTAGTAACGGTATAAAGATTTAAGGTATATATACACAATCATATGACATAACCACAAAAAGAAAGACCGAATGAAGTGAGGCATATTATCCGAGGTCAAAGTAGGTAGAGTAGTCTTGACTAAGTTTACATAAGAAAAATTACCGACTCATTATGAGGTAACACATATACATGGTGTCGAAAGAATAGGTAAGTAGACGACTACCTGTAGATCCAACAAAGGTACAGGACCGATAATATTTGTCACAACGCTACTTGTAACCCCATGTACACAGAGAAAGTTAAGACCAAAGGAGCCATACATACGGGTCGTCACCCTAACGACCCAGTATTCCGTCAAGATAAACGTTAAAAAATTCTTTAGAGGTGTGACAAGAGGTATCACCAACATGATAAAACGTAAGGGTGCTTGTCACATCCTCTCAAGGGAAAAGAGGTATGGGAGAGGTCGTAAATAACGAACGTCTAAAAACCTAGCGTCTGTAAGACTGACCACACTTCACCATTACTTAAAGTGGAAAAAGAGTTCACACGTGTCTTGGAAGAGGTCCTATCTAGTGTAGGACCCGGTATTTAGATTGGAACTATTTAAGTTTTTTTAGCTTTAGTAAGGTTCGTAGAAAAGACTGGTATTACGTAATTCTAATCTAGAGTTAATGTCCTCTTTTTGATAATTTTTAAGGTTGTATACCTCCGACTTGTTGACTTATTGATTGTTTAGTGTCTTCTTTAGTTTTTTCTTTAGTTTTATACGTATCTTTGATTACTTTTACTTTTGTGTTGTTGGATTTTGGACACCCTGTGATATTCTCGTCACGATTCTCCTTTCAAGTATCGTTATGTCCGTATGGAGTTCTTTGTTCTTTTTTCAGTTTATTTATTGGATTGAGACGTTGATTTCGTTGATCTTTTNTTCCTTCTTTACCTCTTGGGGTCTCAATCATCTTCCTTTCTTTAGAATTTTTAATCCCGTCTTTATTTACGTTTTCTTTGTTTCCTCTGGTATCAGAAAATTTAAGGTGCACACACGATAGCATACCATAAACAGAAAGAGACAGACTGAATGAAGTGTATTATACGATTAGAGATCTAGGTAAGTGTAAAGATATTTACGGTAATAAAGTGAGAGAAAAATACTAATCCATTATAAGATAATTGCGAAAGATAGAGTAGTACTAAATCGGAACCATCCGACGTTTAAAAATCCGTAAATATAAAGAGGATCCACTGGGTCAAACACCATGTATTAGGAAAAATAAATACGTCATATACAATAACGGACGAGAAAGTAAAGAGTAGAACAAACTCAGAAGAAAGGAAAAAAAGGGGGAATATCAGATCGATCTACCACTAGAAAATTTTTGTGATTGAGTTAGAACAACTAAAAAAAATTAAGAACTAAAATAAGTAAAGATGAGATTATAAATGATAAAAGGAATAAGACGATTGAAAAAGGAATAAACGAGAAGAAATTTTAATTCGACAAGATAAAACTCTCAAAAAAAATTACATGTACGAGTGAAGATATTTGAAAGGAGAATCATAAAAAAACAGTATAGGGTATTTGAAACCATAAAAGAAAAGAAAAGAAAAAAAAAAAAAAACCTAACAGAGTTGGAAAAGGGAGTGTATGACCTACTAAATAAGAAACTAGGTAAACATCAAGTCAGTAACACAATAAGTTAAAGGTAAACAATTAAAAGGTGAAAACAAGAAGATAACCAAAGATGAAAATAAGATAACCCTAGTCTTTTCAATGAACCATACTAAATTTATAAGGATTTTAAACACTGAAAGGACCACTAGGTCACTCACCAATTCTTAGTGGAACGTCACACACCCTACATCCAAGTTAGGGACCAACTCTTGATTGTAAGGTGTACGATGTCTCGTTGATTCGGACGTTCGGAGTTGATTCTGGACTATGTCCGTTTACTTTATTTATANACAAGTCAGTAACACAATGAGTTAAAGGTAAACAATTAAAAGGTGAAAACAAGAAGATAACCAAAGATGAAAATAAGATGACCCTAGTCTTTTCAATGAACCATACTAAATTTATGAGGATTTTAAACACTGAAAGGACCACTAGGTCACTCACCAATTCTTAGTGGAACGTCACACACCCTACATCCAAGTTAGGGACCAACTCTTGATTGTAAGGTGTACGATGTCTCGTTGATTCGGACGTTCGGAGTTGATTCTGGACTATGTCCGTTTACTTTATTTATAAAGTTTTTTAATTTTGTAAGAATTTATATAAATTCTGAACGAGACACTGACTATACAAAAGATAGGATCTCTATAAAGACACACACGAACTCTTCTTTCACATAAGACGACCACAACCCTTACAAGACATATACAGATAATTTACCATATTAGATATCGCAGTAAGTTCAAGGACAAGGGAAGAACTAGCAGACAGACCTAAAAGATAGGTGATAACTTTTACTTCGTAACCTTAAAGGAAGAGAAAAACAAAATAGTAGAGAGAAAAGTCAACGTATCTACAAACGGAGTGCATAACCATGGGACTACAACTGACTTATATACAAATATTTACTATGTAGGAGAACCACTTAAATGGTAAAATATTAGTATATTACTAGTAGACATAAAGAACACTGTTACAAACCGAATTTATATAAAGCAAACTATACTAATATCGGTAGGTATGAGAGCAAACCAATGGTGTGTCGGAAAAGTATCTGAAAAGGGTATGAAACTGAAAGTCGGATACAAACGGAAAGTCAGATTTATGTTGTACGTTAAGATAGAATAATGACAAAGATGAGGTGAGTGGTGAGGTACAGAAAATTAACCCCTCAAGATGGTAAATCTACATTTCGTTAAGAAACTATCACTTCCTGAATAACGACAAAACAAAGGACTCGACATGACCGAAGACAGACGATATAACACCCAAGGGACCTCCTCCTCGTACTGTGGGTGGAGAGGATGAAGAGTCTGGGTAGGGACGTAGGTCTTGTACGGGCCAGGGTGTTCTTACGGTCTTGTCCTTTCCGTCTTTGGTCAGGGAATCTGTCGGGAGGACTTACAACCTGTATACAAAGTTGGAAGACAAAGAGAGGGGTCTTCTTGGACCCCCGACCCCCAAGAGGGTCAGTACGGTGTGACTCGACCCCCACCCCCACCCCTACCCTGACGTCGCCCAATCACGATACTCAGAAAGTTGGTCGAAACTACACCCATGTCTCGAGAATTGATCAAGGACTTAGAGAGTACTTTCCTTAACCAGACACAAAACAGAAACTCAGTCACAGAGAGGTCCCCTTCCTTCCAGATCCTGAACGGGAAGGTGGTAGAACGACTGAAGTAGGGTCAAAATAGGTAAAAATTGGAATTTACAATGACAACACTCTAAGGACTTGGTCTCTGTGACCCAAAACAATGAGTTTAATGTCGTTCGACGTGTGTGTAGTCGTATGAAACACGGTCCAGGGATTCGACGTTAAGTATCTCCTACTACACTTCTAGTCTATTACAGACGTGTAAGTCACTCAACACAATTTCCTCTTCGACTCCCCCGAATCTTTGAACTTGAAAAATGTGACCTATCATTTGAACGGACGGATGACAAGGTCTCTCTGTGTCAGAAGGGTCGTACCCTCTTTTGGACAGAATACAGGATTTCCCTCTACGAGAGAGATAGAAGGTTACAACTAAAGACGTGTCTGTAAAAAGTTTTATGTCGACTCTCGTTCCTCTCAGTCCTAGAGACGAGACTCCTGAACGTCTATGTGTACTTTTATATATACAATCTAAACGTAAGAAACTTACGTACGAATAAAGTCAGTGTAATTTCAATTTTGTTGATGTTTTTGATATATCTCTTTTACCTGAGTAAACTCCAATTATCGACTCTAACGGTTTGGAGTTTAATAAGACGGGAGGAAAGAAACCTGAAAAATGTACTTGTAACGCAATCAGAAAACCCCTTCTAACATTCTTCCTATTAGTAATAATTCGAGATTCATACCCTAACCTCATGTGGTCATTTTTTAATTTTCGGTTCAAATAAAAATCATCAATCCGGTAGATTTAAGTGTTCAATCAAAGTTCCATCTTTTTTTTTTTTTTTGTTTTGAGGTCTCAAATACTCCTCACAGTCACCCCTCACAAATATAATCTATGAATCGTGACGTCCTACGATACTCAACCTTTTGTATCCGTCTAGGTTAATTGTCTAAGACGTGACACCTTTGACTTGGTATAAGTCGAAAACCTCTCGAAGTACACACTTACACTCTTGTATGAATATTTTTTACAATAATAAAATAGGGTATATTGAAGCACTCTTAAAAAGATGTCCGATCCCTAAACACTAATTTTATCTCTATCCGACCGAGGAGTAAACACCTTAAGAGATTATTTCAAGGAACTCTTAGTAATATAATCCCTTATTATGACGAAAACTCCCTACCCATGTTACACAGACGGACATCACTCTGATCTTTTCTCTTGAGACGGAATTACTAGACCGGGGAATAATGGACTACTTGAACGAGAGTGTATACATAGTTTAATTGTTCTAAAAGTGTACACTGGTCAACGAAGACTGTTTCGAAGGTCGATGGTAGACTGAAAAAAGTTATTACGTAACAAACTTTTCTGAGTAAGTGTTACCGGTTGATGTCTAATGATGTCACCATATGTAAAAGTTTTACTTTATTTTAGATGAGTATTTACGGTCTCAATTTTAAATTGGTTACTAGAGACACCTCTAATCTTCTTAAAATAAACCTTTGGAACGAAGATCTTTAAATAGGACTATAAAGACTGAAATAACCGACACACCTTACAAATCCTTGTTACTAAGAATTTAACTATAAACATCCAGAGATCTCTTAATTTCGTTTAGGGGTTTTCCAACGTTTATACTCTCGATATCTTTGGAGTTATTGAGAAACTTTCGTCTTCGCAGTCAACAAGTCAACACAGGTTAAAACACTAGGGTACCTGACATCGGACGGTCCGGAGAAACAGGTGCCTTAAGAGGTCCGTTCTTATGACCTTACCCAACAGCAAAGGAAGAAGTCCCGTAGAAAGACTGGGTCCCTAGTATGGACCCAGAGGACGTGACGTCCGTCTAAGAAATGGTCTAAGTTATTAGAAACCACAGTGAGTCTAGGTAATTGGTTCGGAGTATTGTAACATAAACGATAAAAACGGAAACCGATCGTGCATAGGTCGGTAAGAACGATTCTGGTTTTGTGTAGTTAGAGAGTGAAAAAACAGAATATATAGTGATGAAAGAGGTTTTAACAGTCAGTCCTTTAGTTCCATCCCACACACACACACACACACACACACACACACACACACACACATGTATACGTAGGAATATAAAGAGGATTCAAGAGGAAATATAACCCCACTCCTCTTTATTCAGTCCTTTTCTAATTTCTCATTAACCTTTTCAACGACCTCATATACCATATTTTTAAAAAAACTCTTATCAGTACGAATCATTTATATATAATAATTTTAAGTTTTACAGTCTCGAATATGTTTATTTATTTTGGAAGTGATAAAGACCTAGTTTGTACACTAAGTCTCCTTTCACAAAGTCACTTTTAAATCACACACAACTCAATCAGTGTAAAAGAAAATGATAGTACTAAGGTGCCTTGACTTAACATCAGTATAATGATTATTTTTCCTTTATTTTTAATTTCGTCCGTAAATTAATTTTTGATAAAATTTTATTTCCTCAACGATCTCCCATAAAAGACTTCCATTTACCTTCCTAGTCCTAAGATCTTATAAACGAAACTACTCTCTCCGATTACAAAGGTCGTCTCTCAACAAATTTAAAATAAGGAGAATTAGAAAATACGAAAGTCCTCCTCCGTTTCATCCTCCATTCACTAATTTGTTTTTGTTCTTTACATGTCATCTGGGTACTTTAAAAAAAGAAGACCTTTACATTAATATATCAAGAGTTGTAAAGAGATCCAAGGTGACTTTGTTTACAGGTAAAAGTTTTATTTTGAGAATCTGAGACACTGAACAAACTAAAGTCTTAAGTTTCTTCATAGAATACAATGAATTCCTAAAGAGGAGGAGGGGTGTCTTTCCATAAAAAATTTTCACAGTTATTCAGAAAGAGTTCAAGAAAATAAAGTCCTCTCCTAACACTTGTTTAATTTTCCAATTTCTTGTGGTTCTCTTTTATTAGAAAATCTTTATTTTATTAACCTTTTTACAAGGTCTGTGATGGCGTAAAAA
Source organism: Capra ibex (assembly GCA_006410555.1). Taxonomy (NCBI): domain Eukaryota; kingdom Metazoa; phylum Chordata; class Mammalia; order Artiodactyla; family Bovidae; genus Capra; species Capra ibex. Next base: position 25,339,007 of record SJYO01018169.1, on the reverse strand, counting down.
AAAAAAAAAAAAAACCAAATTGTACACCTAAAGGTATCTTGTTCAAAACCTTGTGCGTCTCCCAGTAAAAAAAAAAAAAAAGTAAAAACTTTCGTCCTTCCGAAACAAACGGTCCACTGATAGAGTCTCGAGAGTCTCAGGACTATCTTTTGTCGAAATCGAAACCTTTCCTCTTTATGTACACTTTTCCGTACTATTTTAGTCTCGGTCCGAAATCCACTGTCGTAACTAAATATGTATTGTGATCTCTACTAATATATTGGTCAACAGTTGTTGACTAAGACGCTAACAGTTGAGTCAATAAAAATCCCTCCGGACTACTGCATAGATCTCTGAAGACTAAAACTTTTTTTCTACATACAACGACTCTTTATGTCTGTCCACTGAAAAATAAAATTACGTACGATAAATGTTTCTCTTTTTATCATCTTAAAATTATTAAGAATTTGAGTCTTTGAGTTGTTTAGGTTAGAATAAAATCCAAAGGGGCTAGTGAAATGTTAGTCGGGACGGTGGCTTAGAACCAGTAGGAATGAGATAATGAAAATGGAAAAAGAGAAAACAAGATTAGTGGAAGACTTAGAGGTATCAAAACAATGAAATAATACGAGTAACATATAAAAGTTAAAGAAGAATGATCTTTCACGTCCCAGCGTCCGAACCTTACTGTAGGTCGTTCATCACTATGAGTTATTAGTGGACAACTTTAGTTCCAATAAAATGTAAACTCAACCTTCTCTATTTTTATGATCTTTTGTAAAGAACTCAGTAAGGATACACGGTCCATGACGATTCAAGAAAGAAATCAGAGTAAAAGAGCAAATTAGGGGTGTTTATTAGAATACTTCATCCACAACTCGAACTCTGATCGTGACGGGGAAAAATCTCTACTTCTTTTGTACCGAGTGCCACCAGTGGACTCCCAGTTTGCCGGTCACTACCGGTTACTCTTCGTCTTAGTCTCGAAGACAAACAGTATACTCCACAGGAAGAAATCCATTATCAAGTAAGAAAGGACACGAACTTAAATTCGTCTATTTACGCTTAAGATTAACCAGAATTTCCTGGAGGTCTAGTATTACTTGTTAAGATAGTCAGTAATGGTTTAAACATATACCTTTAATCGTAAAGTACCCTTATCTTATTAGGACCGAGAACAAACGAGAAAAAGTCTTATACGTTACAACCTGTGACACGAACCACTGTATTTCTCTCGGTCTTCCAACAGTAACTGACATGTCCGAACCGGTCCTGACTGGGTATGTCTCTGACTCCAGTTCTTCTTACTCTTGACCACTACCCCAAACTGACACACTTCGGTGCAGTGCCAGGACAGGTTACCTTGTCAGACTCAGACGACGACACCTACCGTCCTATAAGAGAGGTCAATGTCCGACTCACCATAAAAATGTGGAAGTCACAAATACACCGATCAATCATTTCTCGGTTTGAACGAACCGTAGACTTCTTTATAGACTCCCGGTCACGAAACTACAATACCCGTCGTATCGAGAATCCTATTCATTTCTACTCTCTTTTCTTAATAAGTAAAATTAAAACTAATGGGTAACTTCTTTCAACCGAGATCTAAAACAGTTATAAGTATGACTACACGTTCTTTATATATAAATGTATACTTATACATCAGTACAGGCTTCGGTGAATCGTCGTCGTCGTCATCGTACATCATATATAAGTATGTAACAACATATACTTTTCACTCTCCGTCTGTTGGTCCATTTACTTTGTGGTTTTAATTAATATATTCTCTTTTAGGTTTGTCCTAGTATGTAACGGACGAAAATCTAGAACTAACACTCATTGTTTCTTTAACTTAACATTAAGACTCCATCTCAGTTTAAGAACAAAATAAAACCAAAACCCTAAATGTAAATAAATAACAACAAAAAATTTAAATAAAAGTTAAAAATTAAAGAAAACTGAGACGGTACTTAGAACCTCCTATAACCAAGAGGTTGGTCCTAACTTGGGTCCGAAAACCGTTACTTTGACACCTTAGGATTCGTTACCTGACGGTCCCTTAAGGGAGTTTACGAACAAAATAGTTAGGTCAAATAAATTACCTCCTAGTATACATATAAACCTCTTCCGTTACCGTGTGGTGAGGTCATGAGAACGTACCTTTTAGGGTTCCTGCCTTCTTGGAGCACCCGACGTCAGGTACCCCAACGATTCTCAACCTGTGTTGACTCACTGAAGTGAAAGTGAAAAGTGAAAGTACGTAACCTCTTCCTTTACCGTTAGGCGAGGTCGAAAGAACGGACCTCTTAGGGTCCCTCCCCCTTCGGACCGCCCGACGTCAGATATCCCAGTGTGTCTCAGCCTGTGCTGACTTCACTGAATCGTCGTCGTCGTCGTCGTCGTCGTCGTCGTCGTATACATATAATGTGACGTATGATTTTTTACCGGTTACATCTCACTATTTGATGTACACGACGATTCCGTCTCAAACCATGGAATATGATATCTTATGTACAGAGATAGTGAAATCAAGTCAGAGAGCCAGCACAGGGTGAAAAACACTGGGGTACTTGACGTCGTGCGGTCCGGAGGGACAGGTAGTGGTTAAGGACCTCAGGTGGGTTTACGTACAGTATTCACACATATATATACACACACATATAATATATATATATATATATATATATTTATGAGACTAGAAAAAACTTCTTTTATATGAATATGTAAACATCATAGTTATCGTTATATTGTTACTAAGAAGTGTCTTTAGAAAAACCTATATGGTACCTCAAAACTATTTACTGAATTTTTGAGAGTAGTCTACTTTTCCCTAGAAAAATTTAGGAATCATTAGGAATCATCATTAATTCTGTCTTAACCGAAGACAGACACCTTTTCTACGTATTGAAAAAAAAAAAAACTTCTTTCCGTTTTTAACCGGAATCTAGTGTAGAACTAATAAAGAAAGGTATCGTAAACTTCTTCAAGATTGATACTTCCTTCTCAGGACACTTGAAATAAACGACACCAGAACAGATAATCCCGACTCATGGTGGTACACTCAGTATAAAATGGAAAGTACAGACCTAAAAAGAAAGACACGTACACACAAATGAGAATTTTGTCTGTTTAACGATTACTAAAAATTTAAAACATTTTATTAAAAAATTACAAACTAAATATTACTACCTATCAATTTTATGGTTTCCTAAAGAGATTGTTATAATTAGAGTAAACATAAATCTAACGAAAAAACTCACCTTTTCTAGTTACCAAAATCGTTCCCGGGTCCTTTACTGAATTTTAGGAATCTTACAGGTTCCTTAAACGATGACGAATACTTATCGTTTTATACCAGTCTTCGGAACCAGACTTGGTACGTTTGACGCACGCTACTGGGAAGGACACTGATAAAAGACAAAAAGTCTGGACGTCTCGAGAGATCGAGTTTGTGTAGGTTCTAACGAGGTCTTTAAAACTCTGTACGAATATTATGTGTTGTCTACGGACATTTCACGCTGGACAGGGCGGGAGTGACTTCGTTCACGTCTTCAAGTCACGTACCACCACCTAGACTCCGTCATTTTCCACTCCCGCACCCTGGGTCAGTGTGAACCCAAATGTGAGATTGAGTGGTGAATGATCGGTACGCTAACGTTCGTTCACTGGGTGGGAGAGGTTCAGGAGTACATACCATTATTTATTCCTAAAGGTGTGAATGAAAAAACACAACATTTCTGTTTTACCGTTACTACACGAGGACAGAAGTAAGTTATAATAATTAACTCTCGGGTGGGACACAGGAAACTACAAGAGGGTCGTAGGACACTGTATACACCATAACTGGACGAGAGGACCTTGAATTTCGAATCCTATAATTTTATACATAATCTCCTTTGTCATATAGTATTCACAGGTCATTTACAGTGGGTACCATACCGGTAACACGGAAGTCTACCTATCAAGATAGTGTAGACTCTCGGGTTACAACAATATCCATCGAAGAGAGTCTTGTGTTTACAAATTTCCCATTTCCTTTTTAATTGAAGTCATAAATGTTTTCTCTTGGTGTTGGTAAGTATGTTATACCAATTAACAATTGTCACCACCTTTAGTATCCTACTCACTTTTGATATTTGATCAATCTACAGTCAAGAACTATATAAACCTGCTTGGGAGGAGACGAAAGAGGGGGGTAAAAGGAGGGGTTTGGAGGTGTCCGTGTAACTGTTCCTTAAGATTAACAAACCAAGTGAAGTACCGATAATAGCCCGAAGGGACCACCGAGTCGACCATTTCTGAGGCGAGCGTTACACCCTCTCGACCCAAACTAGGGACCCAACCCTTCTAGGGGACCTCTTCCCTTACCGATGGGAGAGGTCATTACCTCATCGGTAGTACCAGTTGTTTTATCAGACTTTACGTGACGAACGTGACGTTAGAGTTTTTGTTGTCTTACTGGAGACAAGTAGAGGTTCCGTTTAGTAAGTTACAATCTCATTAGGTTCAGATACGGGGTTGGTCATTACGACTTCTTCGACTTCAACTTACCAAGATACTTCTGGATGTTCTGGAAAATCTTGATTGTAGATTTTCTCTACAGGAAAAGTAATATCCCCTGACCTTACGTTTTCATCCTTCAGTTCTTTGTGGACCTCATTGTCCGTTTAAACCGGAACCTTACGCCTTACTTCGTCCCGTTTCTGATTATCTCAAAACGGTTCTTTTACGTGACCAGTATCGTTTGTGGGAGAAGGTTGTTGTGTTCTCTTCTGAGATGTGTACCTGTAGTGGTCTACCAGTTGTGGCTTTAGTCTAACTAATATAAGAAACATCGGTTTCTACCTCTTCGAGATATGTCAGTTGTTTTTGTTCTGGTCCTCGACTGACACCGAGTCTAGTACTTGTGGAATAATGGTTTAAGTCTGAGTTTGACTTCTTTCATCCCTTTTGACGATCTGGTAAGTCCATATTTAGTTTGGGGAATACTAATATGTCACCTTCACTCTTTATCTAAATTCCCGGATCTAGACTATCTATCTCACGGACTACTTGACACCTTACTCCAAGTACTGTAACATGTCCTCCGTCCCTAGTTCTGGTAGGGGTACCTTTTCTTACGTTTTTTCGTTTTACCGACAGACTCCTCCGGAATGTTTATCGACACTTTTCTTCTCTTCACTTTTCGTTTCCTCTTTTCCTTTCTATATTCGTAGACTTACGTCTCAAGGTTTCTTATCGTTCTTCTCTATTCTGTCGGAAGAAGTCACTAGTTTGTTTATCTCCTTTTGTTGTCTTACCCTTTCTGATCTCTAGAGAGGTACTTTTAATCTCTATGGTTCCCTTGTAAAGTACGTTTCTACCCGAGCTACTTCCTGTCTTTACCAGACCTGGATTGTCTTCGTCTTCTATAATTCTTCTGCACCGTTCTTATGTGTCTTCTTGACATGTTTTTTCTAGAAGTACTGGTTCTATTAGTACTACCACACTAGTGAGTCGATCTCGGTCTGTAGAACCTTACACTTCAGTTCACCCGGAATCTTTCTTAGTGATGCTTGTTTCGATCACCTCCACTACCTTAAGGTCACCTCGATAAAGTTTAGGACTTTCTACTACGACACTTTCACGACGTGAGTTATACGGTCGTTTAAACCTTTTGAGTCGTCACCGGTGTTCTGACCTTTTCCAGTCAAAAGTAAGGTTAGGGTTTCTTTCCGTTACGGTTTCTTACAAGTGTGATGGCGTGTTAACGTGAGTAGAGTGTACGATCATTTCGTTACGAGTTTTAAGAGGTTCGGTCCGAAGTCGTTATGCTCTTGGCACTTGAAGTACTACAAGTTCGACCAAAATCTTTTCCGTCTCCTTGGTCTCTAGTTTAACGGTTGTAGGCGACCTAGTACCTTTTTCGTTCTCTTAAGGTCTTTCTGTGGATAAAGACGAGATAACTGATACGGTTTCGGAAACTGACACACCTAGTGTTATTTGACACCTTTTAAGACTTTCTCTATCCTTATGCTCTAGTGGACTGGACGGAGAACTCTTTAGACATACGTCCAGTCCTTCGTTGTCAATCTTGACCTGTACCTTGTTGTCTGACCAAGGTTTTTCCTTTTCTTCATGTAGTTCCGACATATAACAGTGGGACGNCGAAGTCGTTATGCTCTTGGCACTTGAAGTACTACAAGTTCGACCAAAATCTTTTCCGTCTTCTTGGTCTCTAGTTTAACGGTTGTAGGCGACCTAGTACCTTTTTCGTTCTCTTAAGGTCTTTCTGTGGATAAAGACGAGATAACTGATACGGTTTCGGAAACTGACACACCTAGTGTTATTTGACACCTTTTAAGACTTTCTCTATCCTTATGCTCTAGTGGACTGGACGGAGAACTCTTTAGACATACGTCCAGTCCTTCGTTGTCAATCTTGACCTGTACCTTGTTGTCTGACCAAGGTTTTTCCTTTTCTTCATGTAGTTCCGACATATAACAGTGGGACGAATAAATTGAATATACGTCTCATGTAGTACTCTTTGCGACCTGACCTTCTTTGTGTTCGACCTTAGTTCTAACAGCCCTCTTTATAGTTATTGGAGTCTATACGTCTACTGTGGTGGGAATACCGTCTTTCACTTCTCCTTGGTTTTTCGGAGAACTACTTTCACTTTCTCCTCTCACTTTTTCAACCGAATTTCGAGTTGTAAGTCCTTTACTTCTAGTACCGTAGACCAGGGTAGTGAAGTACCCTTTATCTACCCCTTTGTCACCTTTGTCACAGTCTGAAATAAAACCCCCCGAAGTTTTAGTGACGTCTACCACTGACGTCGGTACTTTAATTTTCTGCGAAGGAGGAACCTTCTTTTCAATACTGGTTCGATCTATCGTATAAGTTTTCGTCTCTGTAATGAAACGGCTGATTCCAGGCAGATCAGTTCCGATAGCAAAAAGGTCATCAGTACATACCTACACTCTTAACCTGACACTTCTTTCGACTCCCGGCTTCTTAACCACCAAAACTTGACACCACAACCTCTTCTGAGATCTCTCAGGGAACCGGACGTTCCTCTAGGTTGGTCAGATAAGACTTCTAGTTGGGACCCTAAAGAAACCTTCCTTACTACGATTTCGACTTTGAGGTCATGAAACCGGTGAAGTACGTTTCTCAACTGAGTAACCTTTTCTGAGACTACGACCCTCCCTAACCCCCGTCCTCCTCTTCCCCTACTGTCTCCTACTCTACCGACTTACCGTAGTACCTGAGCTACCTGCACTTAGACTCACTTGAGGCCCTCAACCACTACCTATCCCTCCGGACCGTACGACGCTAAGTACCCCAGCACTTCTCAACCTGTGCTGACTCACTGACTTGACTTGACTTGACATGAATACAGATAATAGTGTCGACCGTTAATCAACCTTTTTATTAAAAAAGTTTTGAATAATACTAGTCTAAATGAATATCCCGAATAACCCTACGGTCTACTATACTTTGGGACGTATCTTTAAAGTCTCCTTCTGACTCTCCATCTGTAAAACCTTCTTTTCGTATGTCTACGAGTAAAACCGATATAAAGTATTTTATTATATTTTTCAATGGTGTTTTGGGTTTATACTTACACTCCCTCTGGAACGACAACCTTTGGTTGGGTTCCTCAAGGTCTTCTTTTCTGGTACCTACTGAAGAATAATGAACCCTTTTCTAAAATTCTTTGTCCTTCTCTTCTTTCTTAAGTTCCCGTCCGGTCACTTACTTACTTTGTAACTTGATTTACGAAACCGAACATACAAAGGGGATTCGAGGTGACAAGGTTTATTATCTTTGGTTATGGACCACTTCCCTACTACTCGGTCTCCAAACTAAGTGTCACACTAATACTACGAAACTCTAAAACGAATGAAAAAACAAAACGATAGGAAGGTATGTGAGGACGAAGACACACCTAATCGTACATCCTCTTAGTCTCTTAAGACTACGACTTTCTCTGGGGTCACTACTGGTGATAGGTTCAAAAGTTAGTTACCTCTTTCTCACCTGTTATTGACTTAACTGAAACGGTTCCAGTGGTGTGTCTTTCAGCAGATCGACCTACGGTCGAAAAACGATACATAGGAGCACAAGACAAACATTTTGTTCAAATGAAGAATAAACAGGACTCCAAGTCGACGACCTTTTACATTGGTAAACCATTAAATAAAAAAGAATCTTTTTGTATGAAAAGAACTCAAAGTCCACTTATTCGTGTCTTAATGTGTATTATAATAGAAAATTCCCAAACTTCACTTCAGCGAGTCAGTACAGACTGAGAAACACTGGGACACCTGACATGGGGAAATCCGAGGAGGCAGGTACCCTAAGAGGTCCGTTCTTATGACCTCACCCAACGGTAAAGGAAGAGGTAAATTCCCAAATTGATGTAGATAAACAAGTAATAAAACCAGTCTTAAAACACACATGAATAGTAAACTAAACAAACCGGGAATAAAAAGTACCTAAAAATTTTTAACAGAAAATTTTAGATAAGATTATAGGAGTCAAAGTAAAAAAGGAACAAATAGAAGTCTTGATACATCAGATGAAAACAAAAAAAAGAATGAAACTTAAAAACAAAAGTAGACATTAAATAAAAGTAGGAAAACAATTATAATACTTTCGGAGATTTCCACATGTAAACGGTGACACATGTTTAAAACAGTGTAAGGTATACAAACTATTCGTGTAAATGTAACAATGAAAGATTTATTGGAGGCAAACTTAAAAGCCATCGAAAAAACTGAGTCAACGGGATACAATTATCATCCTTTGCACCCGACATTTTAAACATGAAATCTTTTACAGAAGTATACAAGAAATACCTGATTATAAATGAGTTTACGAATATAAATATATCGGTAAAAAGTTTCAATGTCAATGAATGTTTTAAACTTAGAAATAATTTTTCAAAAATAAGTAGTAATATAAAACGTTGTAATAAAATAAGACGAGTGATTTATTATAAAGTTTTATTTATTTATTTGATGAACCTAAATATATAACGTAAAATAGAACGGTGACATGAATCAAAGAAAAATATTTAAAAAAAGTAAATAAACAAATAATAAAAACGACGTACCCCAGAAACAACGACGCACGTCCGAAAGTGATCTCTCCCGTCTCAGATGAGAGATCACCGTCGTGTACCCGAGGAGATCTTGTGTCCGGGATCTCCCTCGGCCGAAGTCATCAACACCGAACTCCCGACGAGTCATCGACACCACTCCCCGAATCAACGAGACGCCTTATACCTTAGGAGAGTCTGGGTTCCTAGTTTGGGTACAGGGAACGTAACCATCCGTCTGAGAGTTGTGGACCTAGTTGTCCCTTTAGAAGATGAATCAAAGACGTATAGCAATAGGAGAGATCAGAAGAAAAGTCGTGATAAACATAATGTTGCGTCATTGGTGATAAAATAAAAATTTGAAATGACAGAAAAACTTAAAAGTTAGTCGGGTCGACCTGTGGCGATAGATTGGTACCAAACAAACGACATAGGATAAGATAATGACTTTTCAATGTTTAAACCAGTCATATAAAAATAGGGGTTTGTAAACCAGATATAAGGATGATAAGATTAGTTTATGAGCAAAACCTAGGGGGAAATAGGGCCTTTCCGTTCTGTAAAGATGTGAGGTTTGGAGGGTGGATGGTAGGGACCAGAAATAAATAGAAACCTTAGGATTTTGTAAGATTAAAAAAACTTACAAATCCAATTCTGGACCAATCAGCACCGAGTTTAGAGTCTGTGTACAAAACGAACCGTGGAGGTCACCAAAGAAAAAAAAAGTTATGACCTTAACAGAAACATATATTTTTTTAACGTCACAATGTATATTTATAGACCTAAGAGAACTTTACATGAGTGTGGGAAAATACCCCATTACGAGACTCCCCAGAACCACCGAAGACACAGAGACTCATCGTCTGTGTGGCGGTCGAGTCGTAGGAGGGTCTGAGAGACAGGTTTCCACCCTAGAGTAAGGATTGAACAAAAGACAGGGTCCAAGGTACCATTGCACTTTAACACTAGTGAGATTTCTACAGATGGATCTGATAGTATTTTTATACTGAATACAGTATGTAGAACAAAAATCTTTTTTCAAATTTATAAAGTTTAAATTTGTATATGGTAACTTTGTATAAATTATAAATCTCAGTCGGAAAATTACACTATTAGATAAAATTTTTACAATCTAATAGGGATCGACAATTCCATGTCAAAATTTAATAAAGATAATAAAAAAGTTCGGTATGTACAATCACAATATAGAAGACTCAAAAACGTATGAACGTTTATACCAAAAGAACGCCGGACGTGGGTGTCTCCTACCAAACTGTTCTTTAAGTCAAAAATTATTTATTAAAAAGGAGAGTTTACGATCTTTAAATGAAAATAAAAAGACGTAAATGACAAAACTTCTTCATTCCCGATTGGACTAAGAATAATTTAATTTTGTTTTCCAAGCCCACATAAATCATAAAAAAATTAGTAGGATTGTTGTAAAAAAGATTCGTATAAAATTCAGAGATACTAAGAATTGTGAGTCAACGATTCGAAACGATTAGATATATGACCGGCAAACCATTGTGTATCTGTAAAATAAAGTAATTTAGAAAGTAGTAACGGGACGAAATGTACGACATGAAAGAAGGTGTGAATAAAGGTAATTAAGGACCACCAGTAAAAGACAGAAAGTCAATATTTAAAAATGAATGACAAAACGGAAGGAACCCGGTAAAAAGAAGACACCATAAGTCTTTTCGAAACGAAAAGTGTAATCCTAAACTAAAAAGAAGAAACAGTTACAGGGACAAATAATGGAAGTTTCACGTAAAACAATGACGATGACACTAGAAAAGAATCATAATTTTGGATAAAGCGAAAATTATCCAACTCCTAGAAAGTTTTATCTTCTAGAAAAATTTTGATGTCGTAAAAACTTCTAAAAACTTTGACAAAGTATACACCGAACGCAAACAGAAAAAAATAAAAAAAAAGGAAGACTCTTACAATGAGAAAAGGATCTTTAAAAGGACCGAAGAGTCGACGAATCGGAAGAATCGACGAAAAGGAACGAACCGTCACAAAAATTCTGTTGTGCCAGAAGAAAGAGAGTCAGAATAAACTTACCCCACGAGAGATCTTGAGCACAAAAGGTCCCTGTTCGACACAGTTGACCGGACAAAGAAAAGAGACTACAGTGTACCTAAATACGGTCACGACTGGACAATGACACGTGTCCAAAATCGGACCAAGAGTCTCGTGATTTTAGTTTACAGTATTTCAGTAATCCAACGTTTCGTTACCTTACTTATTTTTAATATTAGGGGTACGAAACGCCAAATAAGTCAGAAGACGGTAGACGTTAGAAATTGACTCCTCAATGTAAAAGGTTTCTCTACGGTTCGTGGGTTAGGGAGAAGGAGGTTTGGTAAAATAAGAGAAGAACGGACCTACAAAGGAACTTCGAAATTAGAGACTTACTTACTTCTATCATAAATACTCACACATACGTACACGTACACGACTCCATAACTCCGTCTCCCATCCTAATTCAACTCGTTCTTTTCCTAAGACTTTACTCATTCGACACTGTAGATAGTAGATAAGTTGACTTCTCATTGACGAGACAAAGGGACAACCGTACATAGAACGTACCGACCAGGTCACCCGTCTCGACCTTTCCATCGACTTCCCGGAAGAGTGGAAGGAAATCCACACACAAGTCGAGGTAAGTCAGACGGAACTCCATGCACCTTAGAGAAAGACCCAAAATATAAAAAAACCTCAAAAGTATCCGTCACACATCCCTTCAACTCTCGTCAACGACATCCCTAATGATCGGACAAACACACACACACACACACACACACACACACACACACATATAAAACTAAACTTTCAGAGGAATTCACTGTGAAACTTTATCGATCTATTGTAATAGTAAGGTACTTTGATGATCCTCCCGACTTTCATTTCTTCACCCCTCACACCGGTCTTCATCCGTGTTCCTGTTATCACTTTTACAACTACGATGTCTTTCTATGAAGTAATACTCACGTCCCGTACGTACGGGTCAGGAAACACATAGACTGAGAAACGTTGCGGTGGTTGACATCGGATGGTCCGAGGAGACAGGTGTCTTAAAAGGTCCGTTCTAATGACCTCACCCAACGGTAAAGGATAAGGTATACTCACGTCATCTGTTGTATTTTAATGTAAGTTTTTATAACGATCTGTAGATTTATCTAAAATTGAGGTTAGACAGTAATTCTTTTTAGATTTAATATTAGTTTAAGTAAACTTACACCACTGTATTATTATTAAACGAATACTTTTCCTCTTTATAGTGTTTAAGGAGTATGGATTTTCTCCGAGTTCAAATAATAGATTTTATAAGTGAATTTATCTGATTGGGTTAGGAGTGATAAAAGACGACTATTATAAATCTATAATAGTACGTATGTCCATAATAGATGAATAGGTCTACATGTAAACGGAATCTGATATACAACAATGTGAAATGAAAACTTCCTTTACACTACCCATTATTTCTAGATATTTACATCAATTCATGTACTGTGACATTGGAGTATTATTTTACTCTCGGTTATATTATAAGAGAATTACGACCTCATCCAACGGTAAAGGAAGAGGTCCCCTAGAAGGACTGGGTCTCTAGCTTGGGCCCAGAGGACGTAACGTCCGTCTGCGAAATGGTAGACTCGGTGGTCCCTTCGGGAAATGAATCGTATGAGTGTGAAAAGAAAAATCCTCACGGTGTTAGACTTCGGAAACGAGTTTTACTACTTCGAAGGGACTTCCAATTACTTCCCCAAAGTGTCAACGATATTAAAGGTTGATGGGTGAAGATTTGGAGTAACAAACTTCGACACAGGGTCGCTAAGAAATTTTTAATACTAGACGGAGTAAAGTTGTCCGAAATGACATCGACGGTCCCGAAGAACGAAAGTAGACGTGATGTGTATACCAGTTTATAAAAATACCTGTTAGGTCCTGACTTACGACGGTACCGTAAGAAAGGGATCCGAGAAACTGTTGATACGTCTCTTACCTTATGATTTCTTGTTGTGTCGGACCCCTTCGAAGTGTGTCTCACAACTTGGAGACACTGTGGTTCTAGGTCCAGATTCCGTTTCGGTAAGGCACCTAGCACGGACTTCAGGATGTACCATACTCCTTCAAAGAATGATTCATATTACCTTTAGGTAAAAACGTATATGTTCTAGGCACACACATATACACACATGTACACACACATGTCTGTTAATTTTGTCTTCCTCTTTTTCTCTCCACTCCGTACTGCCTTTATGTTGTTTCAACCGTCCCTCGTACAGACAGATTCTCGATCCCTACAAAATTACGCCGAGACTGTAAAGTCTTTCATAAAAAATTTTGTATTTGTATCTCAAATGGTCATGTATCTTAAACGACTCATGACTTTTCGAAATCATAAGATATAATTACTTTTAATACTTGTATTATTAGAAAATTTTACAAAACTGATATAATATATTGATTAGGGATTATGATGAATGATACAATAACATGATGTAGTAAGGGTCGTAGAAAGATACTATGAGACCGACGTTTGATAAAAAAAAAAAAATAACTTCACATCAACTGTATATTGTAATATAATCAAAGACTCCACGTTGTATCACCAAACTATAAATATATTTAACGTTTAACTATTAGTACTATTTAGATCATTGACAGACAGTAATATGTTACGATACTATAAATACTATAAGGGATACAACATACAATGTAGGGAACCGAATAAATAAAATATCGACGTTCAAACATAGAGGATTGGGGGAAGTGAATAAAGAGGGTTGGATGAGTAGAAGAGGGAAGACCATTGCTGGTCGAACAAGAGACATAGACATTCAGACTAAGACAATATATATATATATATATATATATATATATATATATATACATATATATATATATAAAAAAAAATTCTAAGGAGTTAACATAAGGTTTAGTATACCATAAATGAAATAGACAGACTGTAAAGTGAATCGTATTATGGGACATCAAGATAGGTATAACAGGGTTTACCGTAATAAAGTAAAAAAACTACTGACTTATCTTAAGGGTGTTTGTACATGTATATATGTATGTGGTGTAGAAATAGGTACTCGTAGAAAAGTACACAGACAATCGGTAGAGATACAGAAGGAATCTTCTTACAGATAAGACAAAAAAAGGGGGTTAAATTTAATCTAACAAGTCATGATAAATAAAAAACCTATATCTTAATATATAAAAATTTTTATATAAGACCTATAATTGTGTAATAACGAGTAAACATCTATAGAAAAGGGTAAATCATCCAATACAAAACTAAAATAACTACCGAAGGAAGTAATACGTTTAAGAAAGAATAACAATAGGTAACAATTTAAAAACGAAAATAACGGTATTCGACTCCTCTGTCTACGGTTTTTATATATATATATAAAAATCCTCACTACAGTTTGACGTGACGAATACTAGAGAAGGTCCTGAAAATTACCAAAATACAAAATATAAATTAGAACTTAGGTAAAACTCTAAACTTATACCAGGTTCTTTCACCGGAGGAAAGTAAGTATACGTCTACAGGTCAAAAGGGTTGTGATAGATAACTTCTCTGACGAAAAGGGGGGTAATATATAAAAACTGAGGAGATACCATTTAATTAACTGGTACACTTATACCTAAGTACAGATTTGAGATAAGACAAGGTTACTAGGTACACAGACAAAAACGTGGTCATGGTGTGTCAAAACTAGTGATATAGATACATCACATCAAACTTTAGTCCCTCGTACAATGGAGGTTTAAGCAAATAGAAAGAATTCTAACGAAACCTATAAAAAGGTGAATTGAAATCCTAATAATGAAAATTAAGAAACTTTTTACAGTTATAAAACTATCTCTAACGTAACGTAGACATTAAAGAAACCCATTATACTTGGAAAATTGATACAATTACCTAGAAGGTTGGGTTCTCGTACCACGTTTAAAGTTAAAGAAACCCAGTAAACTATCTCTAACGTAATCTAGACATTAAAGAAACCCATTATACTTGTAAAATTAATATAATTACCTAGAAGGTTGGGTTTTCGTACCACCTTTAAAGGTAAATAAAGGCAGTATAAGTTAAATAAAGTAGTTACAGACTATCTAAAGTCTCATGTCTCTAAAGTGGAAGAACCAATTTAACTAAGGATCCGTAAAATAAGAAACCCTGATAACACTTAGTCTAACAAAAGAATTAAAGAGAAAGTCATCAAGAAATAATCACATATTTTTACGTTTTTAAAGATATATAACCAAAATATAGAATGTTGATATAATTTGAGAAATAATGATGATTATTTCGATCTTCAAGACAATAATGAGGATTGTCTTCGTCTTCTATGATTCATTTCACCGTTCTTATGTGACTTCTTGATATGTTTTTTCTTGAATTTATGGGTCTATTGGTGCTACTTCACTAGTAAGTGAATCTCGGTTTATAGGACCTTACTCTTCACTTTACCCGGTATCCTTCGTAGTGATACTTGTTTCAATCACCTCCACTACCTCAAGGTCAACTCGACCAAGTTTAGGATTTTTATTACGACCATTTCACGACGTGAGTTGTACGGTCGTTTAAACCTTTTGAGTCGTGACCGGTATCCTGATAAAAGTAAAGTTAGGGTTTCTTTCCGTTATGGTTTCTTACAAGTTTGATGACGTGTTAAAGTGAGTAGAGTGTTCGATTGTTTCATTACGAGTTTTAAAAGGTTCGTTCAGAAGTGTCATGCACTTGACTTTTTAAGGTCTACAAGTTCGACCTAAATCTTTTCCGTCTCCTTCTTCTCTAGTTTAACGGTTGTATACGACCTAGTAGCTTTTTCGTTCTCTCAAGGTCTTTTTTGAGATGAAGACGAAACAACTGATGTGGTTTTGGAAACTGACACACCTAGTGTTTGACACCTTTTAATAATTTCTCTACACTTATGGTCTGGTGAATGGACGGAGGACTCTTTAGACATGTGTCCAGTTATTCGTTGTCAATATTCGTCTGTACCTTGTTACGTGACCAAGGTTTAACCCTTTCCTCATGTAGTTCCGACATATAACAGTGGGACGAATAAATTAAATATACGTCTCATGTAGTACACTTTACGGTCGGACCTACTTTGTGTTCGACCTGAGTTCTAACGGTCCTCTTTATATTTTTTGAAGTCTATACGTCTACTACGGTGGGAATACCGTCTTTCACTTCTCCTGGACTTCTCGTAGAACTACTTTCTCTTTCTCCTCTCACTTTTTCGACTGAATTTTGAGTTGTAAGTTTTTTGATTCTAGTACCGTAGGTCAGGGTAGTAAAGCACGTTCGTATACCCCTTTGTTACCTTTGTTACTCTCCGAAATAAAAGAACCAGAGGTTTTAGTGACGTCTACCATTGACGTCGGTACTTTAATTTCTGAGATCACGGAACCTTCTTTTCGATACTGGTTAGAGTCAAGTCAAGTCAAGTCAAGTCAGCGAGTCAGCACAGGCTGAGAAACGTTGGGGTACTCAGCGTCGTGCGTTCCGGAGGGACAGGTAGTGGTTGAGGGCCTCAAATGAGTCTGAGTGTAGGTAGCTCAGGTACTACGGTAGGTCGGTAGAGTAGGAGACAGCAGGGGAAGAGGAGGACGGGGGTTAAGGAGGGTCGTAGTCTCAGAAAAGGTTACTCAGTTGTGAAGCGTACTCCACCGGTTTCATGACCTCAAAGTCGAAATCGTAGTAAGGAAGGTTTCTTTAGGGTCCCGACTAGAGGAAGTCTTACCTGACCAACCTAGAGGAACGTCAGGTTCCCTGAGAGTTCTCAAAAGAGGTTATGGTGTCAAGTTTTCGTAGATAAGAAGTCGGTTAGATCTGTCGTACAATTTTTAGTCTCTGCAATGAAAAGGTTGTTTACAGGTGGATCAGTTTCGATACCATAAATGTCATCAGTACATACCTACACTCTCAACCTAATATTTCTTTCGACTCACGACTTCTTAATTATGGAAACTTTATCTTGTCAAAAAACCTGAGATACCCTTTCGTTCTCCCATCCTACTAAACCCTCTTACCGTGACTTTGTACATATTATAGTATATACTTTGCTTAGTGGTCAGGTCCAAACTACGTACTATGACCTACGAACCCCGACCACGTGACCCTACTGGGTCTCCCTACATGCCCCTCCCTCCTCCCTCCCCCCAAGTCCTACCCCTTGTGCACATATAGGTACCGTCTAAGTACAACTACATACCGTTTTGGTCATATTATAACATTTCATTAATTGCAAATTAATTTTATTTATTTAAATAAAAAATTTTTTCTCTTTTTACGCCACAACCTCTTGTGAGAACTCTTAGGGAACCTGATGTTCCTCTAGTTTGGTCAATTAGAATTTCCTTTAATCAGGACTTATAAGTGACCTTCCTGACTACGACTACGATTTCAAGGTCATGAAACCGATCCAATACCCTTCTTGGTAGTAACCAGTTTTGGGACTACGACCCTTTCTAACTTCCGTCCTCCTCTTCTCCTGTTGTCTCCCACTCTACCAACCTACCGTAGTGGCTGAGTTACCTGTACTCAAACTCGTTCGAGACCCTCAACCACTACCTGTCCCTTAGGACCACACGACGTCAGATACAGTGTTTCTCAACCTGTACTAACTCGCTGACTTGACTTAACTAATCTATAAAAAACCAACACAGAAATCCTAAAAGATATAAATCTAGTACATTAGTTATTTATCACTGTGAAAAGAAGAAGGAAAGGTTAAACCTACGAAATAAAGGAAAAAGGACAGACTAAAGACTCCGATCTTGAAATTTTTGATACTACTTATTTTCACCATACTCACTCGTAAGAATAGAACAAGAGTAAAATCTTATGTAAAAGTCGAAATGGGAGAACTCTTACTACAACCGACACCCAAATAGTAAATACCGGGAATAATACAACGTTGTACAAGGAAGGAATAGGTGAAACAACTCTTAAAAATTACTATAATTACTTACAATTATAATTACTATTACTATAATTACTGAGTTAAAAATTACTAAGTAATTTACTAAGTACTTAGTAAACTTAAAAAAGTTTTCGAGAAAGACGTAGATGACTCTACCAATATACTAAAAACGGTGACCGAAAGAATTACACTATATAGTGGAACTAACCAAACGTCTAGAAAGAAAGAAAATAAAACGGGTAGGGTGTATCGAACGTTCTAAAACAAAGGGATTAGTCCCTGAATTGGACCCGGATACCGTCACTTTTTTGGTTTAGGATTGGTGATATGGTAGTCCCTTAGGTGACTAATAGTTTATAATTTTGTGTGTAAGGAGGGACCTTTTTTAAAGGGAAAACTAATATCACATACTAGGAAAGTTACAAAAAATTTAATTAATTAAATAAAATTAACCTCCGATTAATCAAATGTTATAACATCACCAAAAACGGTATGTGACTGTACTTAGTCGTTACACACATGTAAACAGGGGGTAGAACTTGGAGGGCGGGTGAAGGGAGGGGTAGGGTAGGGAGTCCCAACAGGATTACTTGACCGAAACTCACGGAATAAAGTTCGTAGTTTGAACCTGTCCACTAGATAAAGCGTATACCATTATATGTACAAGGTCACGATAAGAGAGTTTAGTAGGGTGGGAGCGGAAGAGGGTGTCTCAGGTTTTCAGACAAGAAATATAGATACAGAGAAAACGACAGAGCGTATATCCCAGTAACAATGGTAGAAAGATTTAAGGTATACATACACAATTATATTACATATTACATAAAAATTTTAGGTAAATGAGTATAAAACACTCCTAAAAATGAATAGTACTTAGTCAAGTCAAGTCGAGTCAACACAGACTGAGAAACACTGAGGTACCTGACGTCGTACGGTCCGAAGGGACAGGTAGTGGTTGAGGTCTTCGGACGAGTTTGAGTACAGGTAGCTCAGCCACTACGGTAGGTTGGTAGAGTAGGAGACAGAAGGGGAAGAGGAGGGTGGAAGTTAGAAAGGGTCCTAGTCCCAGAAAAGGTCACTCAGCCAACAAACGTAGTCCACCGGTTTCATAACCTCAAAGTCGAAGTCGTAGTCAGGAAGACTACTCATAAGTCCTGACTAAAGGAAATCTTAACTGAAAAACTAGAACGTCAGGTTCCCTGAGAGTTCTGAGAAATGAGAGTTCTGAGAAGAGGTTGTGGTGTTGAGTTTTCCTGGTGAAGAAGTCACGAGTCGAAACAAATATCAGGTTGAGAGTGTAGGTATGTACTGATGCCCTTTTTGGTATCGAAACTGTTCTACCTGTAAAAAACCGTTTCATTACAGAGACGAAAAATCATACGACAGATCTAACCAATATCGAAAAGAAGGTCCCTCGTTCACACAAAATTAAAGTACCTACGTCAGTGGTAGGTGTCACTAAAACCACGGAGGAGACAGTAACAAAGGTAACAAAGGGGTTGATAAACAGTACTTCACTACCCTGACCTACGGTACTAGAATCACAAAACTTACGACTCAAAATTCGGTCGAAAAAGTGAGAGAAGAAAGTGAAAGTAGTTCTACGAGAAGTCCAGGAGAAGTGAAAGACAGTATTCCCAACACAGTAGACGTATAGACTCCAATGACTATAAATAGGACCGTTAGAACTAAAGTCGAAATAGGATAAGGTTGATTGAATAGTACTTAAAACAAGACATGTAAAAAAAATCACACAAATATACCAAAACTATAGTCCGACTACGTGTCGAACATCCTACTTTTACCTTTGTAAGGAAGTAAAAGTTAAAAAACTTTAATGAACTTCTCATATCCGCAATTGAGAAGAAATTTACAAACCATCTTAAGTGGACATTTCGAAAACGAATAACAACAACAAAAATAACAATGACTAAGTTAAATAAATGATCATTAAACAAACAAAGCCAAAAGGTAAAATAACCGAGTCATAATTTTCCAACATATAAAGATCCAAAAACAGACAAAGAAGATCCAACAGGTTGTACAACTGTATATTGACAAGTACGATTAGAGAAGAGTAGAAAACCTAAAGTTAAAACACCACCACAACATTGTAGAGGAGAAATTAAAGACTAAAATAAATGAACTTGGAGCAGAAAAAAAAAAAAAAAACTACTCAGACCTATTTCCGAATAAAAAGTTTCTTAGTTGAGAATCAAAGTAACTAGAAAAGACAAAAATAAGAAATGAAGTAAATGAAGGTAAGATTAGAAATAATACAAGAAGAAAGATGATTAAAAAATAAAGTAAAGAAAACGATCAAAGAAATCTACATTCAAATCTAATAAATAGGTGTAGAAAAGTGTAAATAAAACACACACACACACAAAATCTCGACATAGTGATATTTGAAGGAAGAATCTTGATGAAAACGGTACAGGGTATCTAAAACCCAGTAACATTAATATAAAATTAAACAACGTTATTTGCAAAACTAAAGGAAAAATTAAAGAAACAACTAGACAACCAACAAATCATAGTACGACGAATCGGAGGTGAAAAGACACAAATAGGGGGGTCAAAATAAGAAAATTAATTAAAGAATGATAAATGAAACACAAACCTTTTATACGATGAATTTAAATAACTCTGGACAGTACCAAATTGTACACTAGATAGGACCTCTTACAACGTACACGTAAATTTTTCTTACACACAAGACGACAAAATCGAATCTTACAAAATATATATTTATATATACATAATTAAACCGATTCCGTAGTAAATTCCTGTCACAAAGACAAATGAGAGACAACCCTACTAGATAGGTAACTATACTTACTCGACAATTTCAAGGAATGTAATGACATGATAGTTGTAGATGGAAATATAGACGATTATAAACGAAATACATAAATCCACTAAAATACAAACCAAGTATCTATACATGCAAACATAGGAGAAAAACCTAACTAGAGAAATAGGAATACACTATGGGAAGAAATAGAGAACGTTAACAGAAACAAAATTTCAGATAAAACAGACCATCTTTATAACGATGGGTTCGAAATAAAAACAAAGGTAAACACACCTCATAATAGAAGGTAGTGAAATGGTAGTTAGACACACAGAGACCTAGAATTCACTCAGAAAACATCCATCGTATATACACCCATAACGGTAAAAATAGATAAGTATGTAGGATAAAGAAAATGAACTTTGTAAATAAAGTAAATGTAAACTTCATTAATAACTATCTACACATGAATTACGGTAAAACGAGTGACGAAAGACCAACAAAAACATCAATAAAAGTCAAGGCAAGAAAAAACCAGGAGAAAGGAACACTAAATTACCGAAATTACGAGACAAACGTAAGTAAAGAGAAATAAAAAACACATAGACAATATCCAAAGACTAAACGTAAATAGTAATCTCAATATATATTGCTAGATACATATAGTGTCAGATGAAATACAAAAATACAACTACTAGTGTATGACCACGTAAGATTTTCGTGTTATAAAAATGAGAGTGACGACAAAAAAAGGGTAATTAAAAATATTAAAACTACCGTATAAAATGTGGAAAAGTAAAATACATAACGAATCGATTAATAAAATCAATGTCTACTAAAACGATATAAATTAAAAATTGGAAGTAAGACCGAAATATCTACCAATTAGGTGACGGAAATTATACATAAAAGGAAATGGTCAATCTAAAAAAAGAAAGCATTGAAAAACAAAGATCAACACTAGAAAGAAAAGATAATTTTCTTCAGGGAAGTTGTAAAGAACATTCCGACCAAATCACCACTACTTGAAATTGAAAACGAACACACCCTTTGACATTTAGAAGACTTTAAGACTTATTTTAGAACTTCCCATCTCATAAGAATCCACATTCCCAAAAAAAAAAAAAAAAGGAGGAAAATCATGAAACCTAAATAATACGGTCACGGAGACCGGACATTTCAAAGACGACTTTTTAGTCGACCATCAGAATTACCCCCAATTATGATTAACAAAAAGAAAACGATTAACACTGATTAACAAAAAGAAAACGACGACAATTCTAAAAGGGATGGAAATTTAAAACTGTAAAATTAATATTACGCAGAACCACACCCAGAGAAACCTAAACAGAATAAACCTTTAAAGATACGAAGGACCTGGATCAACAGATAAAGGAAACGACCCAATCCTTTAAAAAACCGATAATAAAGAAATTGATACAAGAATCGGGGTATAAGAGAGAGAAGAGGAAGACCCTGGGGATATTACACTTACAAACACTCGAACTCGAACAGAGTCTCCAAGGAATTTGACAGAAGTGAAAATCGATAACTCAGGGAGGTCCCATAAAAGTAAAGTCAAAAACGTAAGAAGTTGGATTAACCAAACATAAAGAAAGATACAAGATTGAGACAACTTCAAGAGTGGTTCAAGTAAGTAAAAAGAAACCCTAAGTCACCCGTAGAAATATGAAGTTGAGAAATGGACCATTTAACGAATAGAGACATAACAAATCAAGAAGAGAACTCTAAAAAATAATAAGAAAGTAAACTTTCCATAAGGAAACAGAGGAGTAAAAGGATTTAGAGAAAAAGGTTGTTGTGAAACAAAGATCCATAAGTCACAAAATCGGTATAGGGGGACAGAAATTTCTCCCCGAAATTCATCTTCTACAGGGTACCCCGGATCACCACATTAAGGGGGGACCCGTGGTCTTTTTCCCTACAGGGAATTCACCCTTTATACACATATGAAGACAAGGAGAAACTAACGACACCCGTTCGACCACCCATCCCGATCGGGGACCGACTGAGGAGGTCCGGACCTTTGTTGGTGATACCCATCCAACTACACACCCCAACCGTGGGTCGTAATGACCAACGTTTCGAACTGGTACCGATAATATCCAGACGTCCACTTACTCTGACAGGGGGGTGGGTTGTTCAGCTTCGTCGAAACCTCCTCACGGTCTCGATTGACTCCGGTGGGTATCCCACCCCGTACCGTCCTCGTTGACATCTCAAAAGTCGATATAATCGTGGAAAGTTAGGTTCCAGTTGTACGTACGAGTTACTCGTTTAAACAACTGTTGTATCATAAAAAAATAAGATTTCTCAATTTGGAGTCTAAAGTACCAGAAAATTCTTTTTCTGACCCATTATGGTTACGGTACACAGATGTTCTATACTACAGAGAGTCCTTATATAATAAAAATCACTTCTCTATCAATAGGATTATTTATTTGTATCATATTTAATACAGTCTAATTTTCTCCAGAACTCCCATTAAAACACACTCAATAAAGGTTCTAAGGTAGGTTAAAATTGTTTAATTTTACTAGAAAGTAGTCCCTGCAGTCACAACTCCAAACTTCTTAATATAAAACTCTTTTTTTAGATAACAAGGATAAAGAAAAAGAAAAATGGACTAACGAAGTTGTTATTACACCAAGATGTAAATGACTTTTACTCAAACAAATAGTGTCACAAAGTTTTTCCTTAACCTCTGTTTGAAGAGTCATGTAAAAGGACACACCCGATGTTAAATAAAATCTTCACATTATATACGTATAAAAATAGGAAACGGATAACTAATTAGAGGTATACAAAAACCTTCCCTTTTTGACGTGTATATAAAAGTCCGTTGTCGTTTTAGTTCTACTTATCTAGTAGAACTTATATTTTATTTTAGGTTCAATTCTACTCAGTAAAAGTTCACCTGAGACCTTCCTAGGAAATTTCACTTTCAACGAGTCAGTACAGGTCGAGAAACATTGGGATGCCTGATATATCAGGTACCTTAAGAGATCCAGTCTTGTGACCTCACCCATCTGAAAGGGGAGAGGTCCCCTAACCCTTGTTGGTTAGGGGGACCCAACAAGGGTCCCTAGCTTGGGTCTACAGCGTGTAACGTCCCCCTAAGAAATGGTTGACTCGGTGTTCCTTCCTAGGAAATCATTTGTTAAAAAAGTCGTAGGGTTAGTATGACGGTAGTTAAGGTGATGGTCTTACATCAAAATGATAATTCTTAGAAATTTTTTTTTTTGTTTGAAGATTATACCATCTAAATTAGGAACCACCTGTGTTTTCGTACCAGAAAGAAAGGAACATATTTGAGGTCGTTAAGTCATACAATAGTCAATACTGTAGAAAGGACGGTCTCCTCACCCTTTAACTATAAATGACTGATTATCGTCAGGACAGGGTCATTTGGACCCCTGACAGATCGAACCAGTGTACTAGGTTCGTTTTAATTAGTTCCGGGAAAAGCCCTACTAATATACATACGACTTTCTCTTTCCCAAAAAGAGGAAGATCCTAACATCTATCATTTGTGGTATGTTTCGAATGACGAAAGACTTACGAAAAAACGAGAAGCACCCGTCTTGGACGAACTGTTGTTTATTTATTTATTTACTATATACACTCTACTTCTAAGGATTACTGTAGTGAGTTTCATGATCTGGGAGGACACGTATTTTCAATATGTTTGTGAACCAAAAGGGTATTTTCTCGGTCATTAAAAATGAAACGAATTTGATCAACTAACCCCGTAAATAATGGTCTTCTCGACCTCCCTCTCCAATAGCGTTCGTATGTGTAACAGGTCATTCCCATAAGACCTTTTAAGTAACCTAACCCTTGGAACTTCTTAGACTCCATCTGCTACCTCTATGAGGAACCCAAAACCCATGGTCTTCTTTCTCCTCATGTCTTTCCTTAACCCCCTCAGTACTTTTAGTTTGAAACCGTATTTGTTGTACGACGATATTTTTCTGAGTCTCTTTAGGATATATAAAAAGAAAGAGACGTAAAGTCTATGAATAGTTTATCATTTATGACACGAGAACATTGAACACGAAAATCTCAACAGATTAAGAGACTTAAAACCGTTACTCGTTTATTCCTTATTTTTAGTACACCTAACATTGTGACATAAGGTCTTAAAAACAACAAAATTGAAAAAAAAATTTAAATTCGTTAAAACTGTTAAATTAACCCTTTTAAGATAGTGGAAGGAATAAGTTATTCTACCTTGGAAATCATAAAGTCAATTCATACTGAAAAAAAAAAATGTAGACTCCTGTGTAATTCTACTATTTTAATAAGTTGTCTTAATGTGTTTTACATAAGTTATTGGATTGAAGTCCTTATTTTTACAAATTAACAATATGAGTGGCTTTAACAGTGGAAATAGTATATTTATCTATAAAATTTCGATTAAAATTTAACCATTGTAGAACATTCTTTTCTTTTAGACGAAAATCCAGGAGGTGGGTTATTATAACACTTTTCGTATTTTCAATAAAAAAAGAGATTATTCTTATACAAAATTTTTTATGTATATCGGTGAGTTTTAGATGGAAAATAATGATACACAATACGTAACGAAGATTAACAGATCTACAATTCGTCTTACGTAAGGAGGAGTCTCCCAACTGTTTGCCCGTCGGTCTTCGTTTCCGACTCTAAAGTACCCCTCCTAATCGTAAACCTCCTTTTAAATTCCCTCGCCTTCTATTAATTTGGTCTCGATTATCGTTGTCTGAGCTTAAAGTCTCCCGGTGGGTCTATAGAATAATAGATAGTGAGAAAGATTACAAAGTGAAAAAGTAAACTCTTTCAGTAGTCAGTCTTGAAAAGAACCGTACGTCCGTTTGGAAACGTAATTGTATAAAAACAAATTTTAGTGCAAAATAAAAATCGTAAGTTTTATAAATCGAAAAAAGATTTGGTAAAGAAGAAACGGTAAAAAAAGAAAGAGGTAGAACAAAAATAAAATAAAAAAATTCAATTTTATTAGACCCTTAGTAATTCACGGTTTGTACAAAGAGTCCGGGTCTTTGTTATGTTCTAAGGTATCGTTTAGGTCAATGAAGAACCCTTCAAAGTTGTTTTGTGTAAAAATGAGTAAGTCTTGACCCTCTTATTTAGAACTCTGGAAAGTTCTTTCCACGTGAACTCTGGGATTCTCCGACTGTATCATGACCTAAAGTGTGTTTTTCTAGTGTTTCAATAGGACGTCCGAGTCGTTTAAGACCTCCAAGGACTTTCTAAACTGTAAGTAGAGTCACAACCTCGGTAAAGAGAATCGAAATGACAAAAAGAAAACTGGATAGTTGAACCTATTTTACTCTCTCGTCTCTCGTTTGAAAGTTCTTTTATAGATCGAAATTAGTTTCTCTTATGTTAACTCCAGTCCAATAGTGGACTCCCTTTGCAGTCTAACAACACAATAACAAAAAGTTACAGAAAATTAAAATGTGAATGAAAAGAAGGACTGTTCATATTAATATAATACATGAAAATAAACACCGAACGAGATATAATACTATTAAGACACCCAAGTTCACACGTTTAATTACGGTAAAGTTTAAAAATGGACGACACTATACCATTAATCCCCGTATTAATACGTCATTGATTATTTACTTCTTCATTTATGGTCATTTGCTCAATGACGGTCAAATGTACAACTACCCTGGTAGTCATCTCCGTACACAGGAATTTCATCTAAGAAGGGTTATAAGAGTAGTGAACTCTGTCTTTCGTGGGGACCCAATCTCGGAGATGACTAATGGATTTACGTGTCCTTATTAACACACTTTGATTCCTTTTGTAGTTGGAGGCAGGTAGCAAGTAGTCCGTGAGATAGATAGTCTAGATCAGGGAATCTAGATAAAGAGTGAAGGTGACATATTAGTGTTCCCCAAACTAAATCCAGTATGGACTTACCAGATCACCAAAAGGGATGAAAGAAGTTAAAGTCAGACTTAAACCGTTCCTCGAGTACTAGACTCGTTGTCAGTCGATGGCCAGAACAAAAACAACTGACATATCTCGAAGAAGTAGAAACCGACGTTTTGATACTAGTTAGACTAAAGGCACAACTGGTAGACCACTACAGGTACACATCAGAAGAGAGCACAACAACCTTCTCCCACAAACTATACAGGTCACGTAAAAGAACCGTTTTGAGATAATCGGAAACTGGACGAAGTAAGGTATAAGGTTCTGGTTTAAACGTACAATAAGGTCCACAAAGAACTGAAGGATGAAAACGTAAGGTCGGGGGATATTACTTTTCCTGCAGAAAAAACCACAATCAAGATTTTCCAGAACATCCAGAAGTATCTTGGTAAGTTGAAGTCGAAGAAGTCGCAATGAACAACCCCGTATCTGAACCTAATGACACTATAACTTACCAAACGGAACCTTTACGTGTCTCTAGTAAGACAGCAAATACTCTAACGTAGGTTCATGACGTAAAGTCTGAGAAAACAACTGGTACTACCGATGAGACAAAGAAGATTGTCTAAGGACGGGCATCATTATCTATATTATCAGTAGACTCAATTTAAGTGGGTAAAGGTAGGTAAAATCAAGAGACTAAGGATCGTACAGCTGTAAGTGAGAACGGTAAAGGACAAACTGGTGAAGTTAAACGGAACTAAGTACCTGGATGGTAAGGTCCAGGGATACGTTATAACGAGAAATGTCGTAGCCTGGATCGAAGATAGTGGTCATTGTAGGTGTTGACCCATAACAAAAACGAAACCGAGGTAGGGAAGTAAGAAAGACCTCAATATAGAGGTGACTAGAGGTCATCGTTTAACCCGTGGATGACTGGACCCCTTAAGGAGAAAGTCATAGAATAGTAAAACGGAAAAGTATGACAAGTACCCCAAGAGTTTCGTTCTTATGACTTCACCAATCTATCTCACGGACTACTAGATACCCGACTCTAAGCACTGTAACATGTCCTCTGTCCCTAGTTCTGGTAGGGGTACCTTTTCTTTACGTTTTTTCGTTTTACCGTCAGACCCCTCTGGAATGTTTATCGACACTTTTCTTCTCTTCACTTTTCGTTTCCTCTTTTCCTTTCTATATTCGTAGACTTACGTCTCAAGGTTTCTTATCGTTCTTCTCTATTCTTTCGGAAGGAGTGACTAGTTACGTTTTTTTATCTCCTTTTGTTGTCTTACCCTTTCTGATCTCTATAGAAGTTCTTTTAATCTCTGTGGTTCCCTTGTAAAGTACGTTTCTACCCGAGTTATTTCCTGTCTTTACCAGACCTGGATTGTCTTCGTCTTCTATAATTCTTCTCTAACGTTCTTATGTGTCTTTTTGACATGTTTTTTCTAGAAGTGTTGGTTCTGTTAGTGCTACCATACTAGTGAGTAGATCTCGGTCTGTAGAACACTTCAGTTCATCCGAAACCTTTCGTAGTGATGATTGTTTCGATCACCTCCACTACCTTAAGGTCAACTCGACAAAGTTTAGGACTTTCTACTACGACACTTACACGACGTGAGTTAAACGGTCGTTTAAACCTTTTGAGTCGTCACCGGTGTCCTGACCTTTTACAACCAAAAGTAAGGTTAGGGTTTCTTTCCGTTTCGGTTTCTTACAAATTCAAGTCAAGTCAGAGAGTCAGCACAGACTGAGAAACACTGGGG